>PYAF01003464.1:1949900-1989100 GCA_007407185.1 Glycine tomentella
CACTTTGTAGCCTTCTTTTTTTGAAAAATAAAATAATCAGAAAAATTCACTGGCCTCTTATAAAGAATTAGAACAAATGCTTCTTTTTTCTTCCCCTAATGTACAAATCCCAAATTTTCTTATTTCGGCTATTCAATTCATACATATTAGTTTTATTTTTAGAGTTTCACTTGCTGACCTTGAAATCTTGAATCTAACTTTGGTCTTAAAAGGGAAGAAAGGAAGTTGGGGCATTCATTTTACCTGATATTAAGCCAACTGAGATGGCTGTATATTTTGCTGCCATATATTTAGACATGGTGGGATTAAGAAGGTTACAAGTATAAGGATTAGTTTCCAGTTTTAGCTATCCTTGACATAAAATTGAGGATTTTTTTTTTTTTCCTATTAAAACCTTTGCATTTGATAGTTTTGTTTATTTAGCTAATCAATGTCCGTCCTCTGTATTATATACGTGTGTATAATATTTTGACTCATTGGTTTATTTGTCAACCATATTTTGCAGGACTTGTCAACGGCTCAATTTCCGGTAAGTTAATCTCCTTTGCATTTCTGGTTGTTAAAATGTTTCCCAAAATAAGCTGCTTTAAGCTACGCTCTATATTTTGATGCATCAAGGGTTTAATTTTTAACATCAGACTTGGCTCATCCGCACGATGAAATTGCTGATAACAGTTCTTCTGCATGTTGTCCAATTGTTTGCAATCATGACAGGAAAGACTTTTTTCTTTGTATTGTAAGTGCAGATTGTGGTAAACATGATCCAGTTTTGAATGAGGAAATGAACAAGGGTCTACTGACAATGCTATCAGAGGAGCTAAATTTGCAGAAAATTGTGGCCAATGAGACCATGGAACACACCAAACAGTTAATAATGGATGCCAGGAAAACCTTTTCACATTACCAGAAGGAAGCAGAAAAGTGCAACATTGGGGTGGAAACTTGTGAAGAAGCAAGGGAGAGGGCAGAGGCAGAGCTCATTGAAGAACGCAAGCTGACAACATTATGGGAAAATCGTGCAAGTGAATATGGGTGGGTGGAATGACAGAAGAACACAGTAAAGGAGTTTAGTTAACCATTGCTACATTATGTTATGTTAACCCTTAATTGTAACATAGCTTTTATAGCCAATACACTGATCTCTTGTGATGATTTCAACCAGGTTAGCTATTCCATTGAAACAAGTTTTGTGCTTCACTACTTCACACATAATGAATTGATCCCTGTTTTCCTAATACATTTGCCGCATTTTATAACCAAACTACTGACACTACCTCACTTTTGTGATCACTAATAACACAAGCACAATTAAATACCAACATTGCCAATGGTTCACTGGTGAAAAACGGTGCATTGCATATTTCATTCAATTCAGGTATTATGGGGGTCGGTGATGCTTCACTGGCCACCTTAAAGTCACGAAAATGATACTAGCAATACTGCCTTTTTTTTATTGATGGATTTATCTAATACTGGTCCCACTAATAAAGAATGGACCCAGGTTATTAAATATGACCAACAAGAGAAGTTTCCCCCAACAGAAAAAGTATGTTAAAAAAGCATGTGGCTAGCATTTTAGTTACAAATGCATCTGATCATGTTGATGTTCCTTGCAGCCACTTGCATAATAATATGAGCTCAACTCGTTTTAAGATGGATATTCGGTCATGGAAAATTCCATACTCAAACCATTTCCTTACTTTCCCTGCTAAAAAAAACTTAAATGAAGATATTAATATGTAAATCATTACTTATGTAGTGTTTTGAATTACGCTGATAAGCTAAGGTGTTGGCTTTGTCAACTCAAGTATACACTATCTAGCACTGCAAAACCAGCTGCAACCCCACCTTCATCAGATGATGACACTTTTGTACGCACCAAAATAACCACTTTGTTCATTCATGATAACCTTATTCTTATTCCTGCAAATTCCAGTCCATGGATATCATCATATCAAGTTTTTGCGAATTTAAACTCAACTGTTGGGGACATGTGGCCAAGCAATGTATCTTAAATAAGTACCAAATATCCCAAGTTCTGAAATGACTCGATCCTTATGCCAACAACCATTGCGCAATAAAACTGCTGCAGAAATAGATGGAAATATCCTCTGCATAAGGATATAAGCAGCTTCTTCTTGGCAACCTGCTTTCTGCAACTTTAGGAGGGTTTCCCTCACATCATCACCATAAAAATATTGTTTCCTGAAAAGTATATATAGTTCGTTAGATAAGTTTCTTCCCTTTTCTCTTTTTATTTTTTTCAACAAAGTAGGGCAGTAGGTTGAATCAAAGTTTAGGTGGTTTAAGACCTCCTCCTTCTCTTTGGGGCTTCATCACAAATAACTCCGGCCTTTCAATTGCTTTTCTAACAATATTTGAGTCATCCAAACTCCACAACCCAACAAAGCATTTACGCAGTTTGGCAATGTCTTATTTGTTTTCAAGGAACCTGCTTACAGTTTTTGGTTCAAGGGGGGTTGTTAAAATCTGAATGTGTTTAGTACATACAATTTGTAATTTCCTAAACCAAAATAGGAAGTATGCGTGTAGCTATGAGGAAACATATGCATTTTCATCCATCATATGTTTCCTTCTTTTTTGGGGGACAAACAGAAAAATTGAATAAATATCCTTAGATAAAAAAAAAAAAAAAAAAGTTGTTAGTGTAGAGTATAAGATATCCTACTTAAAAATGAAACATGAAAGCAAAAAATAAACAAACCAGGAGAGCACATCAATTCAAACTTTCCCCATCCTAATTTCTTGATTTCCTCTGTTACCATCAATCTCCGAGATCAACATCTAATCTTTCCTGCAGACACTCTAGGAAAAATTTTGAATTTACATCTCTATCATTAGCGAACTGAATCCATGACTTCTTCCAACTAGTCTACTCTTTCATCAAAACCTCGAATTAGGACCTGCTATATAGACAATATGAACTTTTGATAGCATACTCCCTCCATCCAATCCACTTACATCCTAATAACAAAAACCTCACAGTTGCAAACTTCAATATGATTGTAAGCTTTCAAGCATCCAAAATTCCAAATCATTAACCATGCATTGTTATTTCTTGCCATCATTGGCAACCAATGGTTGTAGACACATTCTGAACGATGTCACAGGATCAGATAACTTTTTCAATTCACTAAGGGAGTCTTACCGGCCATTTAAAATAAAAACCTATCATTCCTAAAAGGTACAATCATATCACGAGTCATGACCAACCAACTGTGCAAGGCATGGATGGGAAAGCAGATCCTGAATGATAATCTCACTTTACGTGATAACTCAAAATTGTTCATCATACGCTTTTCTTTTAAATAAAGTATCTGTGAAATTGATCAAAACCACTTTAAATGCATAAGCTTGGAAGATATAAAGTATCTGTGAATTAAAAGATACCTCTCAAGAACACCAGGCTTTGCAAGTTCCTGTTGAATCTTTTTGGTGCCAACCAAATGATAGGATATTGAAGGACATTTGACAGCAGAAGATTGTTCCATCAGTAGCCTAGCTCTCCATTCCTACGTATTGAGCAACATATATACCAAAACCATAAGAACTCAATCAATTCATAGTCAAGCTAGAAGGCTCAATCATATTACATGATAATATAGGCGTAGCAGGAAACGATATTACGGTAGAAAATAATCCATAGAATAGACATAAGGAGGGAGATAAAAGAATCAGTAAATTGGACTGTTATTTTTAGAAAGAAAAATAAAAGATAAACTAAATGCATAAAAAATGTAAAACGATTGAGTCTTTTTACATAGTGATTTCATGGAGAATCCATATTATACTGAGCCCATGATTATCTCACCCGTTTTTGATCTTCCCACCTCCCATTTTTTATTTTTATTTTTTGAAAAAAAGGTCAATTTCTATTATGTATCTTAACAAAATTTTGTCACTCACTTGTGTACTTTCATATAACTAAAACTAGTTTGTGTCATATCAGCAATACACAAAAGAAAAAGGGGTGCCTGGAAGGGGAGGGAGGTGTAAAGAGGGGCAGAATAAGAATTTGACATAAAAAAAATCGGGGTGAAAAGATTAAAAAGTGGGTCTGACTCGGTTGAGAAAATCATGGCCCTTATACTGAGCAATCTCCTATAAGTTTTGGGCTTTTACTCCCTGCATTTCCTTTTGCTTCTGCACCTCCAAAAAGATTCCATCGGACAAAAATACCCCTTATCAGCATCCTCCGGAAAAGACTCCGGCATTTTGAAGGCAAATGCTAGCGTGCGTTGCCCCTCGTAAGTGAGGCACGGTGCAAGAGGAAAAGTTTTGTAAGGTACGTACCGTGCGAAAGCAATGGAACCGTTAGATCTTTTAAATTTTAATCAATGGCTGATTTTTTATTTTTTATTTAATTTTCTCTCATTCTTTCCGAATTTATCCTTCATCTTCTTCCTCTGTCCCCTTCTCTCCCCCTCCATTTGGTTCTTTAAACCATAACAAATTTTTTTAGGCCAAATAAAACTTCATTAAAAAAAAAAAAAAAAGATGGCTATAAAGTGGCATTCCAACCAAATAAAAAAAAAAAAAACAAGAGAGACAGTGGTCTGGCCAAGTGCTTTGTTCATCAATGATGTTGCTTTGTGCCTCACGTAAGAATATTCTTTCCACAAAAACACCAAGGGTAGAGGTTTATGTATGTAAGACAAGATTATCCCCCTACCAACTCAGAAATGGGTTGTGGTTGGTTTGCCATTTTCTTGCAGTTTCAGCATCGGACCCAGTGGTTTGAGATGGTTGTATTTTTTTTTTTTTTTTCTAGATCTGAGAAATGGATTGTGATTTGCAGTTTGCGATTTTTTCCAGATTTGAAAAAGTTGTCCGTCGTTGGCTCGTTGCCATGGAAGGGAGTCATTGTGCTTCGATGTTGTCATTGTTGGCTTCCTTCAGTGTCGCCAGTGGTTGCGGTGGTGTCGCCGTCGTTAGCTGTTGGTGGCAGTGGTGTGGTGTAGTTGACTGGGGTCAGGGTGGTATGAAGGGAGAAAACTTTAGATCTGTACCCTCAATCTATGGCTATAAAGACAAATTATATGCTTGTAAGATTTCTGTTTTCTGTAAAACGTTTTGCAACAAACAAATGTGTAGTGATGTTCTAATTTCTAAAAAAATCTCACTCTATCTCTCAATGAGAATATTATGAGCACAAAATGAGTTCAGTTGAAATAATATTAAAACAAACGTAATACTCGTTGCTACTGTACATTACAAGTACTAATAAACACTTACCTCTTTTTTGTTAATCTCTATCATCTTGGAATGAATATCCAAAAGTCTAGGGGTGAATTCATCCGCTTTCTTAGTTCTGAATTTAGAAACAAGAGACATAAGACGCATTGTATGCATGCAAACAAAAAGAATATTAAGAGGGATCAGTTCACTGCCATTTTTTTTATAATAAAACTACAAAATAAAAAGATAAATCATATGATTCATATCTCTTAAAGGTTAAAAAAATTAGTAAAGTCTTATAACAATGAGTCTAAAAAATTGATATGATCCTTACATTATTTATAATTTATAATATATAATATAATATAAGCTGATTTTTTTAAAATTAGTTTTTTATGGTATGTTTAGCCCAAAGTAGGTATAAGTTCAAGAAAATCATTCTTGGTCATTAACAGGGTGTATACATCTTGGAAGAGATAGAAAGATAAAAAAAAGAAAGGTAAGTAATTGGTAAGATGATGATATGATGAAACAAGAAGAGAAGTAGAAAGAAATGAGCGATATGATGTTAGTTAATGGAATATTTGTAAATTTTGAATGTTCAAATCTCAGCCACTTGAATTACCCTGTTAGCCGCACCATGTTGGAGGAGTATCCAAGTAGAAAGAACTTTTTTTTTTAATTGTGAATAAAGTAGAGAAAAATTGACACGTGTAATAAGTGTTGCATTTGAAAAGAGTAGTAATATATGAAGATTCATATATCACAAATATTTATTTGACTCCAATTTTTTTTTCTATGAGAAAAGATTTAGGTATGAGTGCTATAAAATACATTTTTAGGGATGAAAAATGAAATTTTAAGTATGACTAATTTTATGCCGAAGATTTATGTTATAAACCAACCTAAATGATTGAAATTTATGAAAATACCTACAAGACCCATTGAAGAATCGTAGATCTAGTTAAGATAATTTTTTTTGTTTTTTTTAAAAAAGTATCTAACACAAAAGTATAGAGTGTCCGTGCTTAATATTTATAGAATAAAGCTAAACTGCTTTGTGGCATAAAAATAAAGTACCCAATATAACATAGCATATATAAGAAAGAGACAAGAGCGCAGAAATTGGAAGTAGGTGGTAACCTGCAGAGAGAGTCCTGAAGGAACGTTGCATCCAAACTGACTCGATCGACTAGGCCATTGAATATAGGAGCTAACTCAGACGCTTCTCTCCACTGCTTTTCCGGGAATGGCGTGGGTAACAAGGCAACTGGAACATGCACCAATCCCACGCCGGGAACGCTTCCTGATCTCTGCATGCATGCATGCAATTTAGGGAATAATATATACACACACATTGTAAACCAGGAACGGGTCGAAATAAATAAATAGAAAAGGTGGGAGAGTGAGTGACCTGAACGGATTTGTGACCAACAAGGAGGCCGTGGAGAGAGCTCCAAACGAGAGCATCGTAGGCTATAGTGTGAAGGAGTTGTTGATCGAGACCATGGTAGTCGAAAAGAGAAAAATCTTGAGGCACGCTCAATTTCGGGAATACTACAAGAGAGTGACGGCTGAGGCTGGATTTGTAATTTCCGGAACATAATATCCGACGCAGTGAAAGCCCGCGCTCTTTCGGCTTCTTTTGTTCCTTTCATACTTTTTTTTTTTTTTTTATCCCTTTTCATTAGGGTTAACTTAGTAGACTAGTGGGTTTTCAATATTATCCATAAGATCATAGCTTTTAATATCAGTACGGCTATTATTAAAAAAAAAAAAAACAATTGCTCTCTTTCTTCCTTTCTTTTTTAGTGAATTTAATATCTATATATTGCTAAAATAATTTTATATTTTTATTCAATCATAATTCATCATTTTAGATTAATTTAAGATAATTATTTTAAAAATTAATAAATTTAACATAAAGGATAAATTGATAATTGTGTAAAAAAATTATATTATTATCTAATCATAATTTATTATATATGTATGATAAGTTAATTGATTTTTATTATAATTATTTTAAAATTCATATTAATATTGAATTATGATTGAATGATAATATAATAATATTTTACATTTATTATATTATCATTAAACTCTTATTTTAAAAATTAACAAACTTATCAAATATATATGATAGATTGTTATTGAATTATTTTATAAAAAATTTATCCTGTCAATATATAACCATTTTTTTCATATTTTAATTTGAAGATAACTTTACAAATATATTTTTTTTAATTTATCATCTAATTCATTTAATTTAAAATTTTAATTTGATCCAATACAATTCAATATAAAACATTTTTTATGTACGAATATAAAACAATTAGTTAAAAACGCATTTGATCATGTTAATGTTCCTAGGAATCTACGAGTCTCCCCGTTTGAAGACGGACCTTCCATCACGGAAAATTCCCTACTCAAACTATTTCCTTGCTTCTCTTCTCAAAATTAAACCACCAACTCCAACCCAAGCTATACCATATCCTACAAACAGAAGAAACAGTCTTGCAATAAGAACGAACAGGTTTGAACAGCTTAATTACCAGATTTTATTGGATAGAAGGAATAAAACAACGTTAACAAAGCATTCACATTTTCTATGATTATAATTATTATACAACATCCATTGTCCCATGGGAATACGTTAACAAAGCATTCACAGGTTCTATAATTATAATATTATACAACATTCATTGTCCGATCCCGTGGGAAAATGAAAAAGGAACTACACGGCCTCTCCTTTTATTTCATTTTTTGATGAGGCAGATAATTAGCAAAAAGCAAGAGACACTTATATGATAGATGATATCATTATGTAAACCATTACTGACGTAATATTTTGTTTTGAATTACCCTGATAACCAGCAGTATTGTTGGCTCCGTTATGTCAGGTATACACTATCTAGCACTGCAAAACCAGCTGCAACCCCGCCTTCATCAGATGATGATATTTTTGTACGCATCAAATAGCCACTTTGTTTATTCATGATAACCTTATCCTCATTCCTGCAAATTCCAGTCCGAGGATATCAAGTGTTACACAAATTTAAACTCAGAACGGTTACAGACATGTACATGTGGCCAAGCAATGTACCTTAAATAAGTACTGAATACCCCAAGTTCTGAAATGGTACGATCCTTATGCAAACAGCCATTACGCATCAAAATTGCTGCATAGTTAGATTGAAATATCCTCTGCATAAGGATATAAGCTGCATCTTCTTGAGAACCTGCTTTCTGTAATTTTAGGAGGGCTTTCCTCACATCATCACCATAAATATTGTTTCCTGAAAAGTAATTATATATAAGTTTCTTCCCTCTCTCTTTTGTTTTTCAAAGAAAGTAGGGCAGTAGGTGAATCAAAGTTTGAGTGGTATAAGACCTCCTCCTTCTCTTTGGGGCTTCATCACAAATAAGTCCGGCCTTTCAATTGCTTTTCTAACAATATTTGAGTCATCCAAACTCCACAACCCAGCAAAGCATTTACATGCTAATTTCCTCTGTTACCATCAATCTCTCAGATCAGCATCTAATCTTTCCTGCAGCCACTCTATGAAAAATTTTGAATTTACATCTCTATCATTAGTGCACTGAATCCATGACGATTTCTTCCAAGTATTCTATTAATTCATCAAAACCTTCTCGAATTAGGATCTGCTCTATAGATAACATGAGCTTTTGATAGCAAGCTCCCTCATTCCAATCCACTTACATTTCTTTTATAAAAAAAACTCACAATTCCAAACCTTCAACTTTTCCCTCAACAAAGTCATTATGATTGCAAACTTACAAGCATCCAAAGATCCCAATCATTAACCATGCATTCTTGCCAGCAATGGTTGCAGCCACATTCTGAACGATGCCACTGGATCAGATAAACTTCTTCAGTTTACGAAGGGAGTCCTACTGACCATTTAAAACAAAAACCAAACATTCCTAGATACAATCATATCATGACCAACCAACTGAGCAAGCCACGGATTGGAAAGCAGATCCCGAAGGATAATCTCACTTTACATGATAACTCACTCACAATTGTTCATTATCCGGTTTTCTTTTAAAACATAGTATCTGCGAATTGATCCATTCGATGCATAAAAGGATGAAATAAGCTTGTAAGATACAAAGAATATTAATTAGAAGATACCTCTCAAGAACACCAGGCTTTGCAAGTTCCTGTTGAATCTTTTTGGTGCCGACCAAGTGATAGGATATTGAAGGACATTTGATAGCAGAAGACTGTTCCATCAGTAGCCTAGTATAGCACTCCATTCCTACATATTGAGCAACATATACTTAAACCATAAGAACTCAGACAAACTGGAAGGCTCACTATATTGCAAGATAATGCAGTCGTAGCAGGGAACAATATTATGGTAGAACTGTAGAAGATAATCCATGGAATAGAAAGGAGGCAGCGAACATTTGAACACCTTCAAAGGCATTGCGAATCAACTGACAAATACACAATTGAATATAGATGGTGAGTTGTAAACACTTCCACTCCTCAATTTGCTTGAGAGTTCTAGTTTTCACTCTCAACAATTTTGCTCCAAAAGGAAAGCTCAGCATGGATTCTTTAGTTTGTTGAATTAAAAGTTAAAAAGGAGACAAAAAGGCTTGAACAACCAGTTCAAAGCCAACTCTGGTGAAAATATATAGAGGAAGGAGCAAGAATCATGGCATAGGCCAATTTGATGTATACTACAAAACTCATGGGATAAGACATGAGAAGGTGGCCTGCCTGCCAAGACCCCTCAGATGACTGGAGGTGGTGAAAGGATGAACAAATTGATTGCAAAAAAACTAAAAAATTCAGAAGCATGCTTTCTCAAGCAAAGCTTCCCAAATTGTTTAGACGGAGCATGATCCCAAAATTAGACGATCCACAAGAAATATGCAACCTTTGAGAAGGTATTTCTCATACGATAGGGAAATATATAAATAGGTGCCAAGTTAAAAAGGATGTTGGCCTTTCAGGCCAGCTTTAGTTCACTTGATAGGTGGTTTAAACTCTTTTTATCATGTAAATCTTAAAAGTTTTGTTAGCAGATAGAGTAATTGAATATTAATTAATTGACAATAAAGTACAATTTCATAACACTGGTGAGTTAGAGACACTCTTCTTGCCACAAAGGTCATACCAGATTCAGTGGCCTAACCTTCCTAATTCTTAAGAAAAAAAGTTTAATAAATAAAAAACAAAACAGATGTTTCAACAATGGGAAAACATGCTTATGAGCAGCATAAAGACTGATTTCATATCACTCACTGATTCTGAAGGATAGTCAATTGGTGTATAGCCAGCCCGGAAATAAATGACTGAAATTGGTTGTCCACCCCTGTAAGTGCCAAGAAATTATATTTCTCTACAATCAGAACCATAACATAACTAAGCCACAAACCATAGCGGAAAGTCAGTTGTTTTTCTGGCTAAAGGTTACGTACACAAAAAGTGTTCCATCTGTTAGAATTTCTCCTACTTGATCAACTTCTGCCAATGTCTTTCGTATAGTTGTAATATTATACGTGTTCTAAAGCTAAGAACAACAAACAACAACCAAAAAATATGTAGCGAGTATACAAATTTCTAGTAGTTTTCTTTATATAAAACTGATAAAAGCATCCCTTGATATCACATTTAATAGCACAAATTAATGAAATTATACAAACTAGTTGAAAAAGAACCACTTCGTGCCTCTATTAGTTATATGTATCTAAGGATAATTTAGGAATAAGAAATATGTACACCAAAGGAAATAATTGTCTTTGTTAATATTAATGGATAAAAGTGTCTGCTCTGCTATATGAGAATAAAATGAACATTTTTCTATTTATATTGAAATTTATTATAACTCTGGAGAAAAGGATATCTCTCTCTTAGAACATCATAAACAAAATGCTGGTCGTACATGTTTCGTTCTTCAGCCTGAACCACAATCATAATCACGGCCCTGAATGGATACATTAGAAAATATATCAAGGAACCAAAAGCAGCAGCAAAAGTTCAAGATAATTTTTTCCTTCTGTGAACTGACCTGGGGTTATTATACTCACTCCAAGCTTTAGCCAAGGCCTCTGCATACTGATTTACAGCATTGTTGGCAGGAATCCTTTTTGAATCTAGTCCAAGCAATTTTCCATGACGAGAAAGTATGTATCTAGAAAATGACCAACTAATATAAAGATATTTCTTAAAAATAAAAAATCCTCAAAACAAAAATATATTTCCACCAAAGTTCATATAAATAATTTCAATCACAGTTATTAGTAATTCAGTGTAGCAACCCAAAGTGAACAGCCCCAAAAAACGCTATTGCAGAACAGAAGTTAGCTGTTATATAAAAGATCATAGGTACAAGATAAATTAGCTCATACTATAGATCAAATGTGCAATTTTAGTTTTTTTTTTTTTTTATATACAATTAAGTCTCTCTAATTTTAAAATTTAGCAAATTTGATAATTCCATTGATTCTCTTCTACTTAAAATGTTCAAATATCACATCCTACTTAAATCCTTTTGCAAACTGAATAACTTAAAGTATTTTAGACTTTTTTTTCTCAAAACTAACCACCCAAAATATTAAATTTATCCCAAAATAAAAATCTCAATTTTTTCATATTCAAACCTTGATCTCACATGGTACAAAATCCTTCAAATTTTATAAATATTTTACTAAATGGGACTTCATAACTTTAAAATTATTTCATATCTTAAATTTATATTAACCCAATGCATTTGAATAAAAAGCAAGAATTTGACGATTTTATGTAGAATAAAATCATTAAAGGGCCAAATTTGCTTACTTTTAAAAATCGAGAAAATTAAATGTGAAAAAACTTGACTAGAATGACTTGTAACTTTTTTTGGGTCATTGCATAGTATTTATCAAAATTGATGATTAATTTTTATAAAAAAAAAAAAAAAACTGTTGATCACTTTTAGAGGAATTTATTTTTCTACTAATGTTTTTTTCATCCAGAAGGATTGAATCCAAATCCTTGCTTAAGGGAATCAATCGTTTTCCTCATACCAATGACAAATGAGATGTTTGTAAAATTGCTTTTAATTACAATTAAGTCAAAAACAAAGGAAGAAAGAACTCTGGCTGTACAGTGAACAGAGTCAATAATGAGCTGCATAGGTGAACAGGTTAGCATAGGACGATGAACAGTGGGTCAGAGGGTCGGACGTTAGGAGCTCGATCAAAACAAAGGTTGGGGGCTTCAAACCCTTAATGTTTTCAGAAAAAAGAAAACGCGCGCACAAGAAAGTCCTCTCAAATGTACCAAAAAAGATATAAACATCTGTATATATCAATAATGAGTGTTCAGGTATTTAACTTAAACAAACCCATTGCTGCAATGAAACGAGGACCTCTCAAAAGTCAAAACATTAGATGATAGCATAGTACGTGTAATTTACAGCAACACTTACCTATGAAGTTCAGTCACAAGACTACTAAGACCGGCAAATGAAGAGGAAATAGTGTTCAGTTCTATTTGCAAGAGTGATTTAGTCTTTTCATCAAGCATATAATCTGAACGATGTAACCCCAATCGTATTTCCTATTAAAATTTTGGTGGAGCAAAAATAATATCAGTAAATCTCTTTGTTTCACATCATCAAGAAAAGTAAAAAAGAGGCGGAAAACTTCATATCTGCATCCTACTATACGTACCCTCAATCTTTTGGATAAACTTTTTCATAAAGCACTCATAGAAGAAAATAAAAAGCAAAATGAATAAAAAAAAAATTCTACAAGTTAAAATCTGCTTATTATACACTTCAGTTTTATATATTCATATATCCTGTATGAAAGTTATAAGTACAGAAAAGTTGATGAGAAACTTTATTTCATTTTCTCTTTATATATATACACACACTGATAGAATCAGGAATTTTATTGAGAGGGGATGAACATAAAAAGAATTATATCATAAATAAAAATATTCTGAAGACAATACAAATCTAATATTAAAAATAACTATTACAGAAATTAAAATCACTTTACTTGATTCTTACTCTACGTGTTTTCATATTGTTAAAATTATCTATAATTGAATCTGTGTTAAAACTCAAAACAATTTCTTTTTCAATGTATGTAATCAACACTTTACTTAATTCTTACTCTACGTGTTTTCATATTGTTAAAATCATCTATATTGAATCTGTGTTAAAACTCAAAACAATTTCTTTTTTAATGTATGTAATCAAAGAATCATTAAGAAATTGGTCTTCCATTCTATTTCAAAGTCTGGTTTTGATTATCTTCATAGCTGAGAAAGATCTTTCAGTAGTTGCTGTAGAAACTGGAAGAGTGAGTACAAGTCTAATCACTCTTAATAAGAGGGTAAATGATGGATTTTCCAGTTCTTGTTAGCCCTTGACATAATTCAGATGTAGTTGATAAATTAATCAAATCTGGATGTTTAGGAATGTCAAGCTCAAAATGTTGTAACTCCATCTTCAAATACAATTTTTCCTGTTATGTGAAATCTCTAGAATAAAATTTATCAACAAGTTTGCAAACACAAAATTAACAACCGAAACAATAGTTTATGATTTTTTTTATTTCAGATTTAACAAAAACGGGTTCAGCTTAACATGGTAGGGGGTGCATGTGTAAAAACAAGAGGTACAAATAGCAGTTTATTTTATTTTAGAAGAATAACAACATGAAGAAGAAAAAGAAAAAGAGGCAAAAAGAAAGGAATAAGGAGATACCTGAAACTCTTCTCTTTCAATGGTTTACCAAATGAAACAACTTTTTTGACTCATTCTGTTCTTTTGGAATTTGTGTTTCTTTTTTCTCTTTTGTGTTCAGACCTCTCCCTTTTATAGTGTTCTTTCTCCTTCTTCCTCTTTATTATTTTCCTTTTTATTACTATTTTTTTCATTTTATCATCTTTCTTTCCTTTTTTTATTTTCTGTTATATTTCTTTCTCATTTTATTTTATTACATTTTCTTTCCTTTCTTATATATTTTTTTTTCCTCTTTTATGTTTTCTTTCCTTTTTTTATATTTTTTCTTTTTCTTTTCTTTTTTTACTACGTTTTTTTTATATTTTTTCTTTTCCCTTATACCTTTTTTTAATATTTTTTTCTTTTTTTTCTTTCATTTTTCTTTTTTTTATTAATTTTTTAGGGGGACGGTGGCCCACCCTAATTCCACCTCTATATATATATATATATATATATATATATTTTTTTTTTTTTCTGTTATATAAGTGCTAACAGAAAATTTTATTTTAACTGGATCTATATGTAAGATTTTTGTTTTCTATATAACATTTTGCCACATACAAACATGTAGCCATGTTCTAATTTCTAAAAGAATCTCACTTTATCTCTGGCAATGAGAATATGAGCATAAAATGAGTTCTTTTGAAATAATATTTAAAACAAAAACACTAATCCTCTTGGACGGGGGTGAGGGTGAGAGGTTCGGTTGGAGCCATGGCGAAGAGTTTGGGGGAAGAGGAAAAGAATGAGAAGCTAGACAAAGAAGGAAAGCTGGTGGAGGATTTGTAAGCAGATAACCGTCTAGGCTCCCAACATGCAACGCAACCAATCACTGCGCCCATTTTTGCCTCTTTCACTGTGTCTCCGTGTTTGGTAACACAATTTTATTCCATAGATGATAAAATAATAATATAATAGATTTTTTACTGTTTTGTTTTAAAGGAATAAAAAAATTGTAAACAATTGACATTTAACAAATTGATTGTTTTTTTATATACATTTCACACTGTCGTCACGAAATGTTAATTTTAACAATTTCTAGCTGGCACATAATGTGAGACATATTACATATGAAACATATAACTAGTGCATTAATATTCATTTTCATTTTTTGAAAATAATAAATAAATAATCTAAATTTTTATTTTATCATTTAATTATAAAATAAATGTTATTAATTATAAATTATTATGTATAATATTTTAAAAAAATTATATAATTATTTTAAAAATCTTAATAATAATAATTTTTGTGATTGATTGTTGGTATGAAATATTTTATATTCACAATATTTAATCATTGAACTGAAAAGTAAAAAAGATACAAACCCCTTGTATGTTTTATTTTTCTCTTTTATTTTAATTATACCAAATAACTCACTTTTTTTTCTTTCTTTTTTTCTTTATCTTTTCAATGTCTTCTTTATTCTATTATTAGCAAACAGAAAGATAAGATTGAGTTAGGATTTTCAGTCCCCCTCTATATATTTAATTTATGAACAATGATACACAAATATATATTTTAAATATTTTTTTACACACAAAAATAATATACTTTAAACATTTTATCAACATTTTTTTTCTCTTTTTGTCATATTATAAATCCTATAATTCATATATGTTTTATATCATAATAAGTCTTTATATATGAAACATTTTTCTTAATTTAGTTATAAGTTGACACCTTTTGGAGTGGTCGAATCTGCACAACAGCAACTAACAACCGTTCCCTTTCTTTTTCAAAAAATTTCGCATCCCTTTAAGTGGAACATATGATCTACCCCCACAAACTTTACAAGGAATTCTAGACTACGTACACTTCTCTTGTAAAAACGCTGATAAAAAATGAAACTAAAATTTTAAGAGCATGCTTGTGCAGCTGTTCTTGTTGGCACACGTTTCAAAGCACCATTGTATAAAAATAAAAATAAAAACTTTTCCCTTACTTTTGCATGAACTTTGAAAGCTCGAAACGGAGAAAGAAACATGTGGTAAGCTAAACTGAGGGTTCCAAACCGGGTGACAAAATCAGTCTATTTCTCTCGATCCTTCGTTCCGCTATATTGCCTTGGCAAGTTCTATTTTGGTCTGCAAATAATGTATTTTAGTTATAGAGGCACCAGAAATGCCAAAGTCACAATACAAAAGGAACTTGTATCACCCTTCCAAAAGAAACTATTTCAAGTTAGCTAGTATTTATGCCAAATAATTGAGCATAAATATGAGATAACCTAAATTATACCCTATTTTTCCTGTCCACAGTATGTATATTTTTGCCTTGGTATACATGGAATCTCTTTTTACGATAAACAAATATTTGATATACTTTTTTTCTCTATACCATTTTTCCTAAAAATTGATCACTGTCTTTTCTCTATTTATTTATTTCTCTAAGTATTAATTTTTTTTTTTTGTTTTTGGTCAGAGATAGTAAGTATCTCTCAATTCACTGGATTATAGACTAATTTTTTTTACAATGTACGATTTTTGCTGAAAAAAATTTGTACACAAAAATATTGAGCATAAATTCTTCTATTAAATAAGTTATTCTCCCAAATTACCATTAGTAGTAGATTGGTCTACTTTGGATAGGTGTAGGTGGATAAAAAATAGTTCGTTCTATTTATGGACAGTATACAACAGAAACTTCAAAAAATAGAAAGAAAAAGAAAAAAATAACAGAAAATTATATAAACTTAAAAAATATAAAGAAAAAGTGACTTTTTTATAAGCTTAACTATTTATTTATGCTTCATTTTCATTTTGGTGACTTTTTTTTAGTAAGTATTTTCGTGAAATATTTATTCATAAGATGACACCTAAACTTTAAAAATCTGCACAATAACGACTAACAAATGTTCCCTTCCTTCTTTTTTTATTTGTTGAAGTCCTTGTGAACTGTGGCGGGCCATGGCCTACCAACAATACAAACTCTACAAATAATCTACTGTTATTGTATCTACACCCTACTTATTGCATCTTGCACCTTACGTTACATTTCAGAAAGTTTATTTTAAAATATAAATTTGCATTTTAGAATGAGTTTTTTAAATAATGGAAGATGTTGGATTCAACATTGAGAATACAGAATATAAATGTCATAATCTTACATATAAATGTAAAATGATTTTAAATAAACCTCGTACTTGGGCTTTTAAGTCCTATAATTTGTTTTAGAAATTCCCGAATTGACCAAAAATAAAAATATTATCGATCTAGGATATGTTTGAATATACATTTCATAAACACTTAAAAAAAAGAGAATAAGAAGGAAAAAAAATTATAAATTAAAATTAACTTACATATAAATTAATTTATAAATAAATTTCATATTAGTTTCACAAAAAGTTTATTTTGAACCTATACTTAAGTAAATTTTAACTTATTGAGAATTTTATTTTTTTTCTAAAATTGTTTCTATCTTTTTGGAAAATTTTATCTAAACATACCAAGTTGTAGACGAGGAATACGAAAAAGATGACAGGACATATTTCATATATATATATATATATATATATATATATATATATTATACACGTACAACTCATTTTCAAAAAAGTGAAGAAAAAAAAATACAATATCGTATAACATTTTTTTTATTTTAAATAGATTACACGAGCTTGATCAGCTAGAGTTTTTTATTACTTGGATTTTAATAAAAAGAAACATAAGCAGCGTTGAACATATCTTGCTTTTCTTTTTCGTTTTTAAGGAAAGAAATGGCTTTTATGCAGATGCAGAGGTTAGTGGCTGGCATTTCTCAGACTCTTCAGTCTTCACGTTCACGCTGGTTCCTGTGTTGCCCCAACCCCAAGGGTTCTTCAAAATTGAAATTTGAAAGCAAAGCTATTTTATTCAGTCCACATCACAACTTCACTGGAAACCATCTTGTTAATTTGTTGTAGAATGTGGATCGATACCAAATTCCATTTCTTTTCTTTTTTCTAATAAACAATGCTTAATATTAATAATTTTTTAATAGAGCTTAAGATTATTACACTGAAAGTATAAAAATTTTAATCGGTTAAGAATATAAGAATCTCTTTTTTAGGGTAAGAATATAATTACGAATCTTGAAGTGTATTAAAAGCAAACTAATTAAAAATTTAAATAGAATATATATACTGATCACGACAATTTCAAGCTTTTTAATACTATCATTCAATAATGGATTGGTATGTAGTTAAAATAATGTTGACTTTTATAACACTTTAAAGTTTAAAAGTAATTTAACAACTGTCTCTTAAAAAAAAGTCATTTAACGGCTAAAAAGTTTTACATTCACAATGTATCAAAATCTAATTTTTGTGTAACGATTTAATTAAAATACATTTATAATGTAGTTTTTTTACATTATTATTTAATCATTATCAGTTATTCCTTCTGTTCCTTTTTAAGTATCGGATTTTTAATAAAAATTTGTTCAAATTGATCTGTTGTTTTCAAAGTTTAAGATAATTTTAATTTTTCTATCTATTATATCCTTATTCTCATTAATTATTTTACATACTTTTATAAAATTGAATAATAAAGGAAAGAAATGTTTCAATAGATAACATAACATAAAATAAAAAAGTTGACTTGGAAAAAGGAAGGTTGGCTTGGAGAGAGAAACAAGTCAACCAATACGAAAATGGGTGTTTTGTTTTAGGGAGATGGAGATAGGTCAACCAAGAAAATCAGTTTAGTTACAAGAGAGAGAAAAAAAGGTGATAGTTAATTAGGGAGAGAGAAATGTGGAATGAGAGAAGTGATTTGTTTCAAACCAAGAAGGACGTAATTGGAAAAAATGCTTGCAAATTTAATAAAAAAGCATAGGAGTAATTTATTTTGTTGGTTGGAATGCAAAATCATTAAACGATTACTATAAAGGAACATAGGGAATATATAATTAAAATCATTTAATTTTAGAATGATTACTTCAAAAATCATATTTATGGTGATTTTTAATTTATTGATAATATAAACTTTTTACATTTAAAATAAAGTGTGATTTCTTTTTTTACATTCACAATAATTTTTTGATGAAGTCAATCTCACATGGCAAAGCTGAATATCGAGATCGTGAACCCACCTCTTCAGTCTTCCTCATAAATTCCCTAAAAAAAGGTCTTCCTCACAAATCATATGTATTCATGGATGATATCTTTTATGCAAAAAGAAAAAAAAAATAGTGTGTTTTTAATTACATCTTATAAACTAACAAGTGACTCATTATAAAGTTGGTTTGGAGATGAAGAGAGAGGATAGGAGAGAGAAAAAATCCTAATCAAAATTTAAAAAATGAAACATATAATACCTTTTGTAAAAATAAAATAAAAAGAAACATATAACATCTTCTGTTCTAATATTCTAAAATTCAGTTATTTGAAGATCAAATGAGTTAAAATTTATAACAATTAGTTTAAAATTCCTAAAAAATAAGATAATTAAATGAATCATTATCACTCCAAAATTAAAACTACTTTGTTGTACTAAGAGACTATATATATTTCGATACTAAGAGACTAGGTACATTGTGCTGATAAGTTTATTTCTTTTACATTTATAATTATTGAAACGTTTCACAAAATCAGCTTGAAAGCATACATCCCTCCGCATGTAGAAGCAACAAAAGAATTTTTAAGGTAACGCCGATTCTCAATGAAACTCATTCAATCTCAGTGCAGTGAGTTAAAAATATATATTTTTTATTATAAAATATCTAATAACTTTATTAATGACTAATTAATCTAGATGATCTAGTCTTTCTTTGCAACAACAATTTTTCTAACACAAGTTTCAAATAGAGATTTTATTTAAGGAGACTAAACCCCATTCTATTTATACCAACAAGTTACTGATAGTTAAAAAGGATTTAATGATTAAGAATTAAGAAACTCCGGAATTTCCACAAGGAAAGTCATGTTTGATTTTGTTGTGGACCTGGGGGTGCCTTTAAAAAACGAGAGCTTATTTATTGCTCTTTTGCTTCACCCGTCCTTGTCACAAAATTCATGTAACATCCACAACAAACTCGTTAATCATCTGTACCATGACTCCATGAGATTACTGATTCAATAACTTAGTGTACGGTTTGTTTGTGAATATATGCCTAAATTAATCTCAATCACATTTTACACAACATGCAACCAAATAAGTATCTCAAACAACAATTCCTTTTCACATTACCAAAAGGAGGCAGAAAAGTGCAGCGTGGGGATGGAAGAAGCAAGGGGGAGAGCACAGACAGAGCTCATTGAAGAGGTCAGGTTAGAAGAACAGTTCATCAATTTTTATTGGTCAGAATCAAACAGGTCGTTGAGTACAGACACCATCCCATAGGAACAATTAAAAGAAACAATGCCTCTTTTCTTCTTTCACTGTTTTCGGAGACATACAAACAAAATCAGGAGTCAGGAGACTTGAGTAGTAATATATAAACCATACATAATGTTTTGAATTGCTTTGATAACTTGGGGGTTGGCTCCATCAAGTTAGGTATACAGTATCTACCACTCCAAAACCAGGCAAAACTCCACCTTCATAAGATGATGATATTTTTGTACGCACCATATAGCCACTTTCGTTATTAATGATAACCTTATCCTTATTCCTGCAAATTCCAGTTCATGGATGTCAAGGGTATTGAAAATTTAAGCATGGAACTGTGACAGATCTGTAGCCTAGCAATATACCTTAAATAAGTACCAAATACTCCAGCTTCTGAAATGACATGACCCTTATCCCAATTACCATCACGAACCAAAATTGCTGGAGAAGTGGCTGGAAATATCCTCTGCATAAGGATGTATGCTGCATCTTCTTCAGAACCTGCTTCCTGTAATTTAAGGAGGGTTTCCCTCAACTCATCACCATAAATATTGTTTCCTGAAAAGTAATTACAGCTCATTGTGTAAGTTTCTCTCCCAGACTTTTTTTCCAACAAGGTGTTGAGTCAAAGTTTTAAGTGGTATAAGACCTCCTCCTTCTCTTTGAGGCTTCAACACAAATAACTCTGGATTTTCAATTGCTTTTTTAACAATATCCGAATCTTCCAAACTCCACAATCCTGCAAAGCATGCACGCAATTTGGCAATGTGGTCTTTGTTTTCTACAAACCTGTTTACAGTTTTGAATCAATGATTTAGGAAGAGATATCAACCATAGAAACAAACTATGATTAGAGAAAATGAAGAAATTAGTCATACAACAACTTATTTCCTAAGATAAAAATGCAAGGGGGATTAGTTATACTTTTGCTTCCAATCGTGTTTTAGTACATATGATACTTAAACCAAAATAGAAAGTATGAGTGTAATTCTGAGGGCACATAATGCATTTTCATCCACCATCCAGAACTTTTTGTTTCTGAGACATCAACCCTATATTCTTTTTGTCCTCCTTTTATTAGGGACAAAAGAAGAATTGAAAGAAGTACAAGAGCAGATGATAAGATATTATCTTTAAAGAGGCATTTAAAAAATTGAACATAAAAGTAAAAAAAAGAAAAAAGAAAAAACAATGAAAGCACATAACTAAAACATCTGTATGCTAATTTCCTCTGTTATCTTAATCTCCCAGGTCGAAATATAATGTTTCTCGCAGCCACTAAATAAAGCTTTTTTAGTTTAGATATATTTCCTTGGCAAATTGAATCAATGACTTATTGCAGCTGTTTCCTCTTTAATCAATACCTCCTGGAATTTATTGATTGTGCCTTTTAGATAACACAAGCTTCTGATAACAAACTCTCTTCCAATCCATCTACAATTTCATCAAAAACTCCATGATCCCAAGCTTTCCAAGTTCCAACATTCCCATAAACTAAAAAAACAAAAAAATACATACCCCATTGTCTAGAGGCTTCTCGCTATGCCAAGGTAAGGGGAAGGGATATTGTATGCAGCCTTATCTTTGCATATGCAAAGAAGCTGTTTCCAGATTCGAACTCATGACCAACAAGTTACCAAGACACAACTTTACCAACATTCCCCTAAACTAACTTTGATTATTTCACAAACATCTCATGCTAACCATTAATCTAATATTCTTTCCAATTGGTCAATATTGGCCAACCCTTTACTAAGGAACGGAGTTCCACCACATGTATAACAAAAACACGTATTGGCCTAGAGGGTACAATCATATCATGATTAACCAAATAAGTGAGGCGTGGACTGGAGAGCACCCTAAAGGATAAAATCTTAACACAATAACTCACTCACAATTGTCCATTTTACACTTTTCCTTTAGACATAGTATCTCTAAATTGACCAACTGCTTTAGAAGCATCAACATCAATAGCATCTTAAACCCAAGCTAATTGGGATCGGTGGTAGATGAACCCAATGATAGATACGAGGAGGTTGAAAAAAAAAAGATAAAAGAAAAGAAGGAGAAAAGAAGGAGAGGAGAGATGCAGATGAAAATGACTAAAAAAAGGAACCATCCGGAACATAGAGATAACAACGGGTCTAACCCTCCACCAAACTTATAATTTTTCTCTATTCGGTCCTAAGACACACCATCCATTAGAAGCATAAAGAATGAAATAAACTTCAAATATATAAGAATATTAATTAGAAGATACCTCTCAAGAACACCAGGCTTTGCAAGTTCCTGTTGAATCTTTTTGGTGCCAACCAAATGATAAGATATTGTAGGGCATTTGATAGCAGAAGATTGTTCCATCAGTAGCCTAGCTCTCCATTCCTACACATCGAGCAAGATATACCCAAACCATGAGAACTCATTATCAAGATAGAAGGCTCATTAATATTAAAAAATAATGAAACTTAAAGAGGAAACATACTATCGTTGAAGACAATGGCATGGTAGATGATAATCAATGGAATAGAAAGGCCAGTGTAGGTAAGAAGAAAAGTAAATCAGATATTGAAGGTTTAGAAATAATTGAGCTATATGTACACACTAAAAAATAGATAGTCTATACACAGTGATGTAATGAAGAACACAACAAGCCATGTTAATACTGACAAATCTTCAATGAATTTTGCTTTTGAAACACAAAATTTTAGGGCCCAAGTATTCAATATTATTTCTCTTCATAATATTAAAATAAGTTCAGTTACCAGATAGGGGAATCAAATATTAGTTGCCAATACAATGCCATTTCCTAACAATAGTGAGATGTTCTTTTAATCAGAGGTTATACTGGGTTCAGTGGGTTAGCCTTTATTAATGATTCAAAAAGGAGTTTTAAGTCAAAAGAAACAAAAGAGATGTTTCTATGTTGGAATGTCAGTTTTTATGAGCAGCAAAAAAACCGAATTGAAGTAGCTCACTGATTCTGAAGGATAGTCCTTTGGTGTGTAGCCAGCCCGGAAGTAAACAACTGAAATTTCTTGTCCGTCCCTGCGAGTACCAAGAAATTATATTTCTCTACTGTCAGAAACAAAATGTAATTAAGCTACAAACCTATAGGAGAAAGTCAGATTTTCAAGATAGAGGTTACATACACAGAAAGTGTTCCATCTGGCAGAATTTCTCCTTCCTGATCAATTTCTGTCAACGTTTTGCGTATGCTTCTAATATGATGCGTATTATAAAGCTGAGGATAATAACTCTTTCAACCCAAATATGTACTGAATATAAAAACTACAGTAGTTTTCCTTACAAAAAAACATCCCTTTATATCCTTTGATGTCACGTTGGATAGCCCTCATAATACAAATCAGAGTCTGCTTTGCTAGATTCTTCCTTTTGTATCATAACTATAACTCATAAGAAAAGGATATTTTTCTCTTAGAAGTGCAGAAATATAATGCTGCTCGTACATGTTTCTTTCTTCAACCTGAACCACGACCAGAATTGCAGCCCTGTACAGATCCATTCAGAAATATGGCATGGATACAAAAAGTAGTTGCAGAACCGAAAAAGAAAGTGAAAAGGTAACCTTTTCCCCCAAACTAACCTGGGATTGTTATACTCACTCCAAGCTTTAGCCAAGGTGTCTGCAGACTGATCAACAGCATTATTGGCAGGAACCCTATTGGAATCTAGGCCAAGGAATTTTCCATATTGAGAAAGCAAGCTCCTGAAAAGGACCAAATAATATCATGATACACATCTACATAATAAATTTTTCTTAAAATAAAAATATACCATCAGAGTTCATGTGAAAAATTTCAACATAGATAAATTAGAGATGACAGCACAATATGTGAAATTTACTGCAGCACTTACTTATGAAGTCCAGTCATAAGGCAACCAATCAAAGCAAATGAAGTGGAGATTGTGTTCATCTCTATTTGCAAAAGTGATTTAGTCTTCTCATCAATCATATAATCTGAACGAACTATTCCCATGCGTATGTCCTATTAAAATTATGGCCAGAGAAAAATCAATACCAGTAAAAATTCCTTTGACTCACATTATCAGAAAAGAAGAATATGAAGATATGGAAAACTAAATCTTTATGCTCAATCTGTTTCTGGAATGAAGAATTTTTTTATATAGGATTTCTGTTTTCTATGTAATGTTTCTCTAAAAACAAACATGAATTCATGTTCTAAAATATTTCCACTCTGTCCCTTGCAACTAAAATACAAGCATAAAGAGTTCTTATGAAATGATATTTAAAACGAATAACAACTAGAGTAGGCACTAATGCTGATCCTCTCTTATTACTCTTGGAGGTACAAATGGCCTACTAGTATACACTTACCTCTTTTTTGTTAATCTGTAGCATCTTAGAATGAATATCTAAAAGTCTTGAGGTAAATTCGTCCGCATTCTTTGTTCTGCATTGAGATGAAGAGAGAAATATTAAATTAAAGGCATAAACTAAACTGAGTTGAATAAGAAAAAATCTAGGCGGTTATAGGTAATTACAAAATGTATATGACAGAACAAAAGATTCCAAGCAAGTGTACGCGCTCATGGCATCAAATGCAAGCAATAGTTGAAAGCCGAAGTTGAAAAATGGATTGAAGAACCAATGATAATGGTAAAATACACTGAAGTATCTCAAAAGGAACAAGTCCCACATTGCTCGTGTGAAGAGCCTCTAAAAGTTATGTAAGTTAACAACTACAGCTTATTGAGAGAAATGGGTCTTTGTGGGCAATAAAATTTGGTCCTACAAGTAACAGAGTCAATGTTTAACAGACCCACTTGATGCATAATAATATAACAGCACGAAAATATTACCTGGAGAGAGATTCCTGGAGAAATTTCCCATCCAAACTCACCCGATCAACAAGTTCATTAAATATAGGAGCTAATTCGCATGCTTGCTTCCAATGATTTTCAGGAAATGGCCCAGGTAATAAGGAAAGCGGGAGATGCACCAGGCCCACACCAGGAACTGTTCCTGATCTCTATGATTGGAAACATTGATCATCAACATCAAATTATCATTTTAGTTTCTAAAATTACCAAATTATTACTTCACTTCTTAAAATCATAAATATAAAGATTATTATTTTTATTCATAAATATAAAAGATTAAAATGATTGATGTTTAGTAATTTCAAGATTAAAAAGACATTTTTATAATCTTAAGGATTAAACTACTCCGTATATATAATTCCATGTATTACTCCAAAATAGAATTTGGTTAGAAGTAAATATAGCTTCAAGGAGTAATTTTTTCCCTTTCAAAAAGAAAAATTAAGAACAATGTTAAATGAAACATGGAACTAATCCTCATCATATTGTCTAAATAATTACAATTATTTTTCAGCTACTAACTTTATTTTATCGAGTAACTACACTCACACTTCAACAAGAAGTCTCGTGAGATTCCGTCTGATATTCCCCTCTTTTTTACATGCACCAGCCCCTAAATTGTCTCGCTCTCTATAAATAATACACATTACAACAGGCAAGTACCCAAACATCGTAAAAAAAGAAAAAAAAAAGCATTGGGTTCGTGTCAGGGTGTTAGTATAATATGCTCTTTATTACTTTACGATGTATTCTACTAAAACAGTAAAAAGGTTAAAGTAAGGAAAGTGTGTACAGGGGATTTTGACGAGTTTAGGGCGTGATAAGTGACAAGCGAGATAGTTTAATAAAGCGAAGGAATCCAAGTATATACAGAGAGTAGTAACAGAGTTTAACCTGAACTGATTTGTCACCAACAAGGAGGCAGTTGAGGGTGCTCCAGACAAGAGCATCGTAAACTATGTTTTGGAGAAATTTTTGGTCGATACGATGATAATCGAAGATGATGGGAAGTGCGGCGGCGGCGGCGGAGGAATCAGCAGCAGCCTCTTGAACAAGAGCAGAGTTGGTGGTAAAAGGCTGAGACATGAGTGTGAGAGGTTTAGGGAAAGAGAGTGAATGAGGTTGGTGGGGGAAGGTAAAGGAGAAAGATGGAAAGGTATTGATAGTATACAAACGCCTAGTCCTAATCCCAGGGTAAGAAGAAGTAGAACAAACCAAGCCGCCAGACCTACCACCCATTTTCGTCCCTTTTTCATTCTCATTATATATTACTATATTACTATATATTGCAATCAGCACTATAGCCACACGTAGTGCTCCAGCTTTAACATGGATTTAATCCGCCACTTATTATTTCCCCACACCTACATCTTTACTCTCTCACTAGATTTGTTTTCCTTCTGTTTTGGCATATTTAAACAATGCACTGGAACATGCGTTTTTTTTCTTTCTCTTGAATCAAATATTACTGTTGTTTTTTAATCTATTGGATTAAATATTAATTTTATTTATCATATATTATTTAAGAAAATTTTACACACAAAAATAATTAAAGATTTTTTTTTACTAAATAAATAATTACACGTGAATTTGATGGAACCTTTTATATCATGATGCCATTATAATTTATTTGTCAGTAAACTATAACATAAAAGAGTAAATTCCACTTGCATTTATTTATTGTATTTTTTTTTTCTTTCAAATCACATCCCATATTCATTCTTTTATACACCTTACAAAAAATCTCTTAATTATTTAGTTCATATTACATTCAGACTCATTTTTTCTAGACACTGTTTAATAATTTAACATATAGTAGACATATATTAGTTACATGACTTTTAATAAAAATTTATATTTAAAATACATTCATCTTCTTTCTCAAAATCACATATTTGATTTTACACACACTCATCTTTATCAACAACCCCTATTCACTTACCACCACCACCTCTTTCTCCTTCTCCCTCTCTTACGGCATCATCATCTTTTTCTTCCCATAGTCGTCCTCACCCACCAACAGGACATCTGGGCGCACCCACTCCATCAGAGCAACCACCACCACCATAATCATCATTGTCTCCGTCATATCCACCTCCACCACCTCTTTGTATCCTGTCATAACTTCATCCGTCATCATCACTGTGTCTAGTTTCCTGGACACTGACATAGTCAAGATAAGTGACATCAACAGTCTTAACGCATCCGTCATAGTTAGATTCAAACTAGGAATATCGGGTATAATTTGAAGAGAGAAAAAAAATAGAGTGTCAGTGTAAGTTACTTTAAGTAATAATTTCGTCTACTTAAATATTTCATTTGACATTAATTAACTACATTAAGATAAAATAAACATATAACAAAATATCAAATATAATTTAAGAAAAATATAAGAAATGCAAATATAATTTAGCCAATATAAGAACTAACAGTTATTAATATTTGGATTGATAATGTAGCTCGATCCTCGATAATTTGAACAAGACATCTTAAAAATAGTTCAAAATGAGGAAAAAGATTGATTGACATCCAATGGTGAGTTTTCAGAGAAGTCAAAAATATGGAGAGAATAGACAGAAAATTAATAATAAATATAGAATGAAGATTATTTCACCGAGAAGAAAGAAGAATAAAATAATACTGAAGTAAAAGTAATATGATGTGATGCGACAGAATTTATATTCAGTTAAAAAAAATGGTTGTAATTATTGTATGATGCAGCATGCTAATTACATTACAGTTGTTTGATAAAAAAAAACACACATGATTTAGATTTTAAGTTCATATTTTGAATCTAATTTGATGGCATCATTTTCAAATGGTTCCCATTCGTTAATGCATTAATTATGGGTGCAAGGCTATGATTTAATATCCAAAAGAAAAATGTTAACTAAAACTAAAAAACTAACTAGTAACTAAAAGTTTATAATTAAAAATTAATAATTTAACTTATTAAATTATAAATATTTAACAAAATTAACTATGAAAATAATTAAAAAATATAAAATAACATAAATGATATGTTTAAAAAAGATAATATAAAAATTCAATATATATATTTTTAAAATAAAAAATATAAATTAGAAGTTAACGTTTTAAATTTCAAGAATCATTTCAAAAAAAATATTATAAACTATTAAAAAAATATTATTTGACAAATGATAACATATAATATAGATTCTTTATGTATTTTGTCATAAACTACTGTTAATACATATTAAAAAAAATATTCATTAAATTAAGCAACATATAATCTGATATTTCCAGATGAAGATGCAGGCACTACTTATTTGAAAATGTTTTAACCGTTAAGGTACTCGTTCATTAATTAAAGCGTGTTTGTTTGGAATGGAGGGGAGGAGAAAGAGTAGAAATCGAGAGAGCTGAATGGAAGCTAAAAATCCTCCATGTAGAGATGCTGAGGAAGATGAGATGATACGAAGTTCAGAACATTGCATGCCTAGATTTGGTAGAACAATAAAACTATTAGCTTGCCAAGCAATTAGTACACTCATTTAAGTATACTTAAAAAATACAACGAGAGGTATATATACATGTATACAAACAAACAAAGAAAAACTAGTTTGATAACATCAACATTTTCAAACGAAATTAATTAACATATTCAGTTAATCAGTTTGATTTGTAATTGAGATTAGCACCAACTTTCAGAATTGATCGCAGAGGCTTCGGATGCTCTTGCTGCTCCAGAGAGTTAGACTCTTGGAAGGTCTTGCTCCTTTTCTTACTTGGTAAAATGATCTCCTCCACGTTGTCATTGATGCTAACCATTTTCTTTGGAGCATGAGATAAATCTCCCACCATCACCACCACCACTTTCTCATCAATGTTGTTTCTGCATGGAATATTCTTCTCTTCACATTGTGTATCTGCCAGCACCATTTTGTCTGCATTAGTTCCAAACCCTCTTTGTGTAATCTGGACCTCAGTTGAGCTTGAACCGTAATGTGAAGATCTCCCTAAAGTTACCATCTTCATCGCTTGCGAAGCCAAAGTTTTCGTGATGAAATTATAGAGTCTATAGCAGATGCCCAGATTAAGTTCTCTTTGGTCCATCTTCTAATGTGTTGTGTGAATGAGTAGAAGGGATATAGATAGATTAATTAATGTCCCCCTGTGCTAAGAATATGTACAATTTTTAACTTGCAAGTAACCGAAACTCGTACTGAAACCTTTGGAAGAGATTCTTTGCTTTTCTTTCAAGGGATGTATGCTGGCCCCAAAAATTTTGCAATCTTTTTTATAAAGTTGCGCGATTTAATGTGAAACTTAAACGCAAGAATGGGAGGCGTTACTTGGTAAGATTGTCTTCATCTCCCCCCCATGCTATTGCGTGGTAAGAGCAAGCGTTTCAAATACGAAAAACACTTTTCCAAGGGTGATCCCGTTTACAGAGAAGGATAAACACATGATTTAGTCTTGTATTCGGATTACGTAAATATCTTAACAAACTACTTCCTATATATATATTGATTTGGTCCATGTCATCATAATTTGTCTTTAAAAATATTACCTTAATAGTTAATTCCTTATTTATTTTTTAGTATGATTTTGTTAATAGTGAAAATTTTAGGTGAGTCAGATCTTAATAACTCATTAATATTAAAGTATATCTCAAGGTTTATTGAACCTCTAAAAATGTATTTACACATGACCTATAAACTAGGTCTTCATATTGTAAATATGAAATTCGAATCCTAAATTCTTATAACATGAATTTAATCCTTGTAAACTATATCAACTTTTATTAACACTTATTGTTGGTATGATACATTCTTAATTTTTATTGGGACTAAATTAAGAATCCACAACATATATAAGCACCAAATAAAGAATACGGAAAAGATTATCAATTCATAGGATCTTTAGAAACAACTTTATAACAATGGGACCAAACCAAATTTGCACGTATAAAATTCAATTTAATAATTTTTATATATAGGGATCAAATTGAGAATCTACAACGTGAGAGTTTGACATACTAATAATTTGTATAGTTAAAAAAATTCAAATTGTATATTAAATGCTTTAAATATAATTTTTTTGGGGGACATGTTATCTGCATTATCTAATAAATATGAATGAAAAAAGATAGTTATTGGTTATTTTCTCAACATCATCCAACTAAATTTCCCACAAAATTGGTGATTTCTTTCACCTATTTTACCTTATTGTTCAAGAAGAAAAAAAATTACGGATTGGTGCAGAAAGCAATTTGTGAGGCACAGAAAGCAACTTCCATAATTGGGTAGCTAGTGATCTACACGGGAGTTGTGCTTCATACACCATAATATTTTCCAATACACCATTTCACAAAATAGTGTATTTCCTAAAATGCCCTTTACATATTAGGTTTAATATTTTGAGTTTATTTGATTTTTGTTTTCTTCTTCTGCACCGTTCTAATTCTTCTGCTCCCTTCCTTGGATTGCTTTCATTCTCTGCTGCACCGCATCGCACCGTTAAGGTCCTTCGTCGTATTCATTGGCTTTCGTGATGGTCATCTTCTTCGTTTCATGGTGGCCCTAGTGAGTGTTTCCCTTTTGAAGATGTTTGGTTGGTCGTAGTGGTCGTCTTCTGTAAAACGGCCCTGAGGAGGATACATATTCAATAATCCGTAAAAAGAAGATGGGCGTCATATGGATTGGGCAATCCATATGAGGTTTACGAATTACACAGTCATGATCAGTCTTAAGGGGAAGAATTTCACTACTAACAGTAGAACTAAACCGCAAAATAAAGGGTGGCATGGTGGCAAATATTAGTCATTAGTAATGTTGTTCACACAGTCATATGCGTCAAATATTCCAAAATTATCAGGATGATCATTACATATCTCACTTGGTTCGCCTCATAAGCCCATAAAGTGGACCAAAATATCCACGTTGCTTGGTTCAAAACCCATGTATTCTAGTTCATCCATTGTGTTCTTGTGGTCTCAAACATCAACACTATTTTAATCAACAATAATAAACAACCAGTTCATCCATTATGTTTCATGTGGTCTCAAACATCAACACCATTTTAATCAACAATAATAAACAGATGATTTTAAAAATCATAAGTGATCCCAAAATGGTCCCCCATTGAAACCCCATTAAAAAATAGACAATAATAAACAATCAAAATTAAATAAATAATCTTAAAAGTAGCATATATACAAGGTCTACTAGTCACTTATAAGCAGAACCTTAGCATGAACAGACATCTTGGAATAGAAAGAGAAACAGAGCACTCGTAAACGTCGAAAAGGAAGACAAACGGAGACACTTGTGAACCTTGTGAATTGGAAGAAGAATAGTAGAGAACTCACAAACTGGAAGAGAAACGATGAAGAACTTGCAAAGGGTGAGAGGAATGAAACGTAAACGTTGTGAAAGGAAGAGAAACTCACACCCCCTGGATGCTAAAGAACTTGCCAACAAGAGGAAAATGAACAGTACTGGGGAATGATGAAGAGGAACGTGAACCATAAATTCTGAAACTAATTGGGAGGGGATAATTTGGGTTTTACAATTAAAATGCAAGAGCAATTTCGTTTGTTCACATATTTCAATTGATGTTATTTAATGGCGTTAACAAAGGGGGTAAAAGTCATGTAGAAAAAGTGAGGGGTATCAGATTAAATTTGAGCAAAACACATGGAGTGCGAGTGTAATTTACTCTACAATTAATCTTATCAATGTATCAGTTCCTAATTAGATCAATTCAACCAATTGGTTCAGTCAGATTTTTACAATACTGATCTTGATTTAGTTTATTTTAAAGGTTAATTTAACATGAAAGTTCATTGAAAGGTTTCTTTTAAATTAAAAAATTATATATACTGATATTATATACACGTTAGATAAATTCACATTAGAATTAGTTTGGTGGCAATGGAGATGAAACCTAAGACCTCATATATACTACTCAATCCAGCCACTAAACAAGTTCAACATGGTCCTATACTCCTATCCAAAAGTGCGATAGCAAAGGGCCCATAACTAAAAGAGACCCAAATTACTTTAAAAAATATACAGTCATATAATATTTTTATATTATTTATGTTATTTTTATAATTAAATTAAAATTATTATTTTATTTTATGTCTATTTCTGTTCAAATAAAGATATGTCATGTGATTAAACAGTATTACTATGTTGGTTATTAGTTTCCTTTTTTTATGTATTATTTTAATGAATTTTTAACTCATTGTATCATATTGACATGTAATTGATCTATCATAATAGATTTAAAATATTTTTTTATTTTAACAAAATAAGAAACATAAACAAAAATTTATATTATAAATGAATAAAACTAAATATTAGCATATTAATAAAGAATAAAAATATATATAATATTTAATAAGAAATGATATTTTATTTATGATAGATAATAATGACCAAACTAAAATATTTTTTCAAGAGAGAAAATATAAAATTAAATTATAAAAAATATGACGGATTTCTCGCAGTTTTACACAAATATATAGAATCCAACAGAGATGAAGAATGATTTAAAACTAAATCTACCCTTTTAAGTAAGATCCTATCATGTTTTCCACAAGGATGAAGATAAGGAGAGTAAAACCTATCATCGACTTGTCATATTGTTATGAATATCTTATATAAATATATTTATGTTTTAATTATTTTTTGAATAAATTAAATGATAGATGACTACATATGAGTAAATTAAATAAAAAAATACTATATATTAAAGGTATATTATCCGTTTAATGTAATCAAATACGTAATTTTTAATGAAATTATATACCTATATTTATATAATATATATATTTATATTTTAAATACTTAAATATAAAAGGATCCAAATTAATTTTTCATCGTGTCCCATAAAATCTGAGGTCGTCCCACTAAATTAATCCCAGTTAATTTATTTAACATATATGTTTATATGATGTAAACTTATTTTAATGTTTAACTTCACATTAATGATAAGTTATTGAAAAGTCTACTTTGTAATACAATAAGGTCTCTAAATAGGCCTTCTCAAAAAAAAAAAATTCTAAATAGGCTTGACTTAAGTAAACATGCTTAATAGGTAAAAAAGTAAATAAATGTATAATTTTAGTATATTATAATTAATTTACTACAATAATAATAATGCTAGCAAAAAAATATTATTTATATTTACTTCAATAGATCAATCTATTAAGTCTAAGATACTTTTTAATAGCCTAAAGTCTTATTAATTAAATAAATTTGTATAAAAGTGTAGAACTTATTCATTTTCTAAAAATCTCTGGTCTAGCTTGGTATCGGAATATCGTAAACTAAAACATCAGCTTTTATGAAATGATCTGATAGGGTTTTTTAGGCTACATATTTGTTTACGTTTATGGAGTTGCAAAAATTTCTTACCCAGTACATGCTTACAGAGTGTTGACAGGGTGGTGAATCAAATGTCGAGAACTAGGGGAGCTTGTGTACCAAAATGATGCAAATTTTTCAATTAATTATTAAAATGGGTAAAAAAATTAAAATTATGAAAATAGATAAATCATCCTTTGAAAGATAATTTCAGATACGAAGAAATCACCCTTAAAAATATGATTTTACTTTTTCAACAATAATAATAATAACCAACACTTAGTTATCTAAATATAATTCCTTTTGAGTTTGTGAGCCAACGCGCTTGGTTAAAAACTTAAAATTTCAGTAGCGTAAAACTCAATATAACTTGGATCAATTTGATATGTAAAATAAATGAAAGTCCAAAAATATCATTAAACTATTAAAAATTCACACTCGGAAATTACAATCATCTCATTCACTACACTATAAGAAAAATGACTTATACCTACGGAGATTTTTACCTACAAACATAAATTACTGTAGATAAAAGTCAAAAAATACTTATACCTACCATTATTTGACGTAGGTAAAACTTAGCGACCTGTACCTACCATTATTTGGTGTAGGTAAATTCATTAAAACTAAAAATGACTTCTATCTACAACTATTTTATATAGGTAGAACTCCAAAAAACTTTTACCTACAAAAACCTAATGTAGGAAAATTTTTAAAAAACATATACCTACAACTACACCGTGTAGATGAAACTTCTTAAACTTGTACCTACATTTAATTGGTGTAGGTATAACTTCAAAGTCTTATACCTACAATTATTTAGTGTAAGTAAAACTAAAATAATTATACACCACCAAATATAAAATATAAAACAAATATATATTAAAATATATTTTTTTAAAGAAAGTTTCTCCCAGAGACTCAACACATTTGGTTGGTTCCCCTTTCTCTGTCCTCACTCGAGTGCGCGTCTATCCCAAAAAGAGTGAACGAGTGAGTACTGAGTAGGGTTTCAAATTTCCAATCGGAAGAAATCGGAATCGGAGAAATGGGCGGCGGCGACGACAGCGATCACGGCCATGGACATAGACACGGACATGGACACAGACACAGACACGGCGATTTCAGCAACAAGGTCTGGAGTATGAGCGGTGGCCCTTACTGCTGTCGCAAGCACTGGAAGCGCAACACCGCCATTGCCATGGTCGGTGTCGTTCTCATCTGCATCCCCATAGCTATGAAATCCGCTTAACTCGAGGTACCTCTCTCTCTCTCTCTCTCTCTCTCACTCACTCTCACCGATCTGTTTCATTTTCATCGATGCAATTTAGAAAAGAGGGTTTGATTTTGCTGTTCATGGTTCATCTTCACTCTCGTTCTTTTTTGTTTATTAGTTTTGTGTGTTCCTTCCCTGTGTAAGCCCTGTGATTAATGGTGTGGCTTTTTTTTGAATTCAATATTTTTTTCAAATGGTGTCTACTATTTTCTCCGATGTTATTGTTTGCTTCAATTGATTCTCGATTATGTTGCCTCAAGGTTGCAATGTCTAGGTCATAGTTATCAATAGCGGAAAATAGTGTGTTGCTATTATGATGTGGTTGGGTTGAGTGGTCCGTGGTGTAGCTGCTGAGCACTATAGGAAACACATTGCACCATGTTTATGTGTTGTGAGAACATGTGGTGACATTGCAGCTGAATATAAGCTAAATTGCAGAGGATAGCACGACTATTTCCTGTCAACACTTTGACCCCTCTGTTTCCTGGCTATAAATGTAATTATGTTCTATGTTATTTTTCTATCTTCTATTCATCTTTGAAAACAAGGAGTTGTTGTTGTAAACTTGTATATCCTGCTGGCTATAGTGTTACTATTTGGAATAAAGCATCTATGTGTTTCTGGACATAATATATTATTTTGTCGTTTGCATAGTTTTATTGTTATTTATGTTAAAATGTTATTTTTTTATCAATTGTTAATGCTATTAACTAAACTGTTTGTGTTGTTGATTTTTTCCCCGTGAAAACTTCTGAAAAGGGATTCGAACAAGTGAGATTTCCTTGGAGATCAAAGAAGTTTATATGTTTTGCCAAAATTTGAGCAGGGGTCCTCTCAAAATATTGACGAGGAGGCTCATATTCCTTACTATCTTGCAAGTCAGTTGTGCTATCAAAGATCTTGATGTAGAAGGTGTGGTAAACTTTGTTGTCATTCTTACCTCGCCAAAAGCATATGTTTGAATTCAATTTTGATTTCTTGTATTACTATTTTAATTTAAGCTATCAATGAACCGTATAATAATACATGTTTGAAAAAATTGTTTAAAAGTCCTCACTGCAAATGAAAAACCACAGTTATTGTAATGATCTGACCCTGTATTGTTTATTTAATTTTAGTGCGAAAAATCAGTTAAAAAGTTTTTATACTGACAGATGATCAACTTTTAATCATTGTCTTCCACTTGAGTTCTGGTATTTTGATAAATTTGACTTTTGACATCAAGGGTCAGTCTTGTGTAGCTTCATTCTCATTAGTTTGTCTTTTTGCGAGTTAGATTATGACTATGTTTGTTTCCTTAGACCACTTTTTTCCATGTTATTCTTTGGTTCATGCATAACTTCAATCCCTACGTGATAATTTTTAATTATCTATCTTTTCTCTTAATTAAATAATTCTGAACTAATTAACTATTTTGGTTAATATCCAGATGAAGCTCTGCTTGATCTTTTGCATTTCCTCAATGATTCCAATAAGCAAATAACGGACTGGGACAGTTTTTTATTGAGCCTGTGCTTCAGTTGGTCTCATGTCACTTTTAGAAACAGCCATGTCATATCACTGTAAGTTCATTCTCATAGAAAGTAGAAATGCCTATGATTATTATATTCTTAAAGTCTATTTGGATAAATTTCTTCATAACAACTTATTATAAGGGAAGAAAATTATACTGGTTTTATTGTCTATAAATGTACATTTGATAATTTATTTAAATATGTAAATTATTTAAATTATGTAAATTATAATAGAAGTGATTAGAGATGAGATTACAATTTTATCCAAACAGCCAGCAGGCCCTAAGTTTCAGTATAGACATTCTTGGACGGTGCCAATCAGTAACTGCTGCATATTCGCTTAGAATGAAAGAAATGCTAACATAAACAGAACTAAATAGAAACAATTACCTTGGCAAGTGAACATGAAAATGATTCAAGCTGCCCCTCAGCCCCACGATAAAAGTGGAAGTAAGGAAGTACTTTAAACTTATACACATTGGCTTATTCTCATCAAAATTTCACACACACACAACTGGAGCAAAGGTATCTCTCATTTCCCAGAACTAAACCCAAGCCACAGGGCCAAAATTTATATGAAAAGTCCCCCCTTCCCCCTCTCTCACTCTCCCTCCCTCTCTATAACTAATTTCTCTCCAGCTCTACTCTTTGTCTCGCTCTTCTAAATCAGTAACTAACTCCCTTCTTCATAGAATATTCTAAGTAATGGTAGCTTGCATCATTTTTAACAGGTGCAAATTTTGGGAAAACAATATGGAACTTCAGGATTTGAAAGAACAACTAAAGGAGCTTGTAGCACTGCTACAACAAAGTGAAGCACAGAGAAAAGAACTTGTAAAGGAGCAAAACATAAAAGAACAAGCTGTTGTCATCACATTGAATACACCGGCACTGGTGAGATTTTACTCATTCTATTCTATTTGCAGTTAGCATAAGCTTGTGATGTAAAATGTTTCAACTCCTATACATAGGACTGCAACTGATTGTCGGTAACAAGTATTTGAAATAGTTTAGCACAAGATTAAAAAAAATCTATGTGGGATTCAGTTACTTCTAATGGAGCAGATGATTTTGCAATGACTGTCTAGAACTTCATAACCTTTATTTTAGTTTTTCTTCTCGAGACGAGGCAAACCATTATGGAGATATGGTTGGTTATGTTAACTGGTGTGAGTTAAGCTTATGTAACCAAGATTGTTGCCATGTGCTTGGAATTTTTGTTATACTTGCTTTACCAGTATTGATTCATGGGTGGTGCAGCTACAGTGGTGTGGTTTGTCTGCAACAGTTGAAATTAATCCTTGGCCTTGAGCATTTTACGCACGAGGCTGATCTCATGTCAATTATGCGCTCTGTTTTTTCCAAACGCATGAGATATCTACAAATTCAAACACATGAACTCTACAGCTATATATATTTATAACTACTTGTAACTTGTAATCTTCCTCCTCTCATATCTGCTGTTTATTTTTTATCCATTAACGTACAAGAAATCACATATAATTGCCACACCTCAGACCAAGTGCCCACTAACATGTGTATAGCTCTATAACTAATTATGTATTCTAAAATTAGTCCATTACATTTTGAAGGCCTGATTGTTGTAAAACAAAGACTTTAATAGTCATCTATTAATAATAGTGTAAAACAATTTTATCATGTCAGTTATTACAAATCATTATTAATATAATATTTAAGATAATTATTGTCAAAATTGCATAATTTTTTTCTCTAAAAAATCTAATACATTTTTTATATAGATTATTATTTAATTAAATTCAGGTGTAGTTCAATAAAATTCATGAAAGCCTGGTTATTGTAAAATTGGACTGAATTAGTTTCTAATAAAATTAATTTTAATTTGTTAAGCATAATTTTAATCTATATTCTGATTAAAATTTAACCATAAATTTACGTCAAAACATGTGTTTTCTGATGAGAAAATATGAGAATTATTTCTTTATTTTCTAAACATAAAAACATATAATAAGAACCACTTAATCATCAATTAAAAAATTCCTGTATTTTTAATTAATCAAAATTTAAAATACGAGTTGAATTGTTCAAATCAAATATAAATTATTAATATGATAAGAATATGTATTTTGTTAGCTAGATTTTAAGTCGTCGTTAACTAGATTTACCTGTTTAGAAATATTGTACATCAACACTAAAGATGTTCATGAATTATTTTCTGAAATTAAAAAAAGAATAAAAACTTCCATTTCTCTCTTTAACTCATTGTTTGGTTGAAGTAGCATATTTTTGCTTTCTTATTTATTTATATTTATCTATATGCAGTGGAGGTGGGAAAGCGCTGTGTGGGGTTGTTGCTTTATTTTCTTCCTCCTCGTTACAAGATACTTCGTAAGTGATATCTAGCTAATCCATGCCTTAATTATTCTACATATAGTGGAAGAATTCCACGATTCACTTATTGTGTTGCATTATTTGGTGGGTAAAAGTTTGGATTAGAGGAAGGCATATTATCTTGTATTTAATCCTTTCATTAATTTCTTTGTTTTTTTATTTTATTCCTCAAGTAAAGTTGCAGGTTATATAATTATTTTATATATATAAAATAATCGTTCCTAACATTCATTTTTGTAAGGCTAGAATTTCGACACGTTTCTTAAATTTGACAAGATCTTGGATTAAATAATTATTCTTTAATAAATTGATTATTTTTTCTAATTTTAAAAAATCATTTTGTAGCCTAAAAGTTAATTATTTTTAAATAAGAAAACAAAAATAACCACTTTTAAATTAAAAAGATTATAAATAAACAATTTAAATTTAAGAGATTATAAATTGGTTAGTATTTTTTTCATTCTGAAAGTCATTAGACACTTGTTCATGATTGTCTTCAGTTGTCCTTTACTCTATAATTTTCATCTTTTGTTCAGGATATGACTCAGCAGCCACCATGGCAAGAATTAGTT
>PYAF01003464.1:1989200-2009466 GCA_007407185.1 Glycine tomentella
AAACAAAAATAACCACTTTTAAATTAAAAAGATTATAAATAAACAATTTAAATTTAAGAGATTATAAATTGGTTAGTATTTTTTTCATTCTGAAAGTCATTAGACACTTGTTCATGATTGTCTTCAGTTGTCCTTTACTCTATAATTTTCATCTTTTGTTCAGGATATGACTCAGCAGCCACCATGGCAAGAATTAGTTGCCACTAATTTGCATGGGAATGAATGGCATTTTAGACATATTTTTCGAGGTATGTAGCTTACCAGCCCCCCATCCCCAATCTTTGGACTGTTTTATCATGTGAACATGTTAAAGAGTGTGATTATTGGATATTTATACAGATTGAATATGCCAAGTAAGCATACTGCTTTGGAATATAACAATTTTTTCAAAGTAAAACAAATTTTAGGACTTGTGTTAATGCCAAGCATGCTCAATAATTTTTCATATTTTTCATCTGAGGGCAAGACAAAGTACTTTGCATATTTTTCATTGCTTTTTGCTCCTCCTAGTTGGTGATTGTGGTTTTGTTTTTCTTGTATGCATATTCTAGGGGTGAAAATGGAGAGCTGTGAGTTGGAGTTAGGAGGCTCATGAGACAGCAAAGCAACATGCCATCTAAGTTGAATTATTAGTGATAGAAAAATGAAAAAGTTGGCTCATGCATCAAACCACTTAGAAAAAAGAAAATATCATTCAGTCTAGTTGACTTTTATATCTGTTTGCTTAACTTAGGGTCATGATTGGAATAAGATAGCAGGTCTACTCCATACTCCTTTTGAGTTTTTTTACAAGCTGGTTATTGGAATTGCATTGGATAAAGTGTGATTTGGCATTGAGTTGGTGAATGAGACAACTCTTTTAATAACTTTTATGTCAATTGTGATAGTTTGTTATCACTTTTAATGATTGATATTTAGATATTATCTTGTGTATTCCTAGATTATGAATTTACTTGACTTGGTTCAAAATATTAAGATTGTTAAGTTTCGTATATTATTCAATATTCAATAATCTTTCCTTCAATTATATTATTTTTTCATAAAATTTAGTAATAAGAAAATAAAATATATGTAGTTTAATTTTTATTATTATATGACTTTTACCTACAGTTGAATGTTGTAGGTATATGTTACTGACTTTTACATACAGTTAGAGGTTGTAGGTATACGTAAATGACTTTTACCTACAGTTAGAGATTGTAGGTATACGTTATCGACTTTTACCTACACCTAGAATAAATTGTAAGTACTACCTATAATGACAGACAAATATAATCATAGGTAAAGGTATGTCCGTAGGTAAAACTTGTACATACAGACTAATAACCGTCACAATACGCCCCCTCAAAGTTGACGGGGAAAGTGTTCGTAGGTAAATGTCGATTATACTTTTACCTACAAATTATTGACTTATAGTGACGGATTTTGTTTGTAGGTATAAGTCATTTTTCTTGTAGTGCTACTTCCCTACTTCCCCTTCATAAACACGAGGGAACAGCTAATTAGCAGGAACAAAAAGTTTCCTAAATTTTTTTAGCCCATGTGAAATTTTATTTTTAAGTATTGTGAAATTTTATTTTTAATCCTAATTAATTTTATAAGTATATATAATTATAAAAAAAATTCCATCACTTAATAACTAATTGCAAATTTTATTTTTTAGTAGTGTCTATGACCTTAACTGGCCAAGGAGTGGCTCCGTCACTGCTCATAGCCTGTATACAGGTTCAATTCCAAGGAGATGAAAGCACTGCCTCATCGCAGTCACTGTTGCTTCACATAGCAAGAGTCTACTAGTCTCCTCAGGCGACCCCACAACCTGCCACGCCACAGGTAAAACTAGTTGACTTACATGGCTTCAATTTAACATTGTTCAATCCAAAGGTAAAACCACAATGGTCACCAGGATTCTATGAAGTAATATTTGAGAAAGTTAAGGCGACGAGAGAAATTTCAGCTGATAACCCACCATCAGGTATTTCACAAAATTATAATCGAAACTATATATAGTAACATATCATTAACATCTTTCGCGATAAATCCAAGAATTATGCTACTTGGCAGTTTTATGCATGCCACTACAACAAAACAGGAATAGGAAGTGCATAGAAAATAGAATAAAGTTATGACTTTAGAAGTATACCTGGCAATTAGTATAAAATTTTTTTGTAAAGATTTCTGCCAAATTATAGAGGTATTCACACAGCACATTGGGCAACAAATTGGTTAACGACTCCTCAAAAACCTGAAAAAATAAAACAAAATAGCCAAAATATCTACGTAAGTATATTCTGCATTATAAAACAATATACAGAAATGTCAGATAACATTAGCCACAATATCCAAAGTTTTTTATGTAAAGAAAATGGAGTTCCAGTAACAAAATTCAAAACATTACTAGCATGCAAGGGTCTAAAGCTCAAGAATAACTTGTGCTATTCACGTTTCCTACCTCAGGAAATTGTATCAAATGAAGCCCCAGTGCACGTTCACCTTCATGATCCAACACTATATTCCCATTCTGTCACACAAAGTTGTTGAACATGAAATATGAATTAAGGAATGTGCACAATTTGATACTTGATATTTAGTTGACTGAATATATATAAAGCGCACAAGTGATACAAAGTCATGAAAATTATAATAGATGAGAACAGAATTGACTAACGACAAGTCAACCCTGGCAGAGTGTCAACAAAGACACAACTAGTCAACTATTATTTTGTCAAATTAAGAACAAGATAGAAAACAATTGAATCGAATATTGGATTGTTATGACAAACAAATAAAGTGGTAAATCATCATCCTGGGAAGAAAAATAACTTTCTTTATTTCTTCTATATCTTTACCAGATTTCCTCATAATAGAACAGATCCTAGCATGTGCATACTGCAAATAAACAGCCGTATTCCCCTGTTTCATGAAAACTTTGGATCAGTAAGTTTAGATGGGGGGGCGAAAAAAGATTTTAACAATAGCAAACAGAAGTCTCAATATTTCTTCTTAGCAGTTCCAACACCCATTGTTAATAAGGTGCTAACAGTTATAGTTGTGGTTAAAAAAGGCTCCTATTTCTTAAGGTGGAGGATACACTCTAGATGGAGATGTGCAACTGATTACCACTGAAGAAAACATCTAAGGATGTCTCTTCCACATATTAACGGACAGTTGTCAATGTACCCAATATTTTCTTTTTATCAAAATTATAACAGTGCTATTTCCCAGACATCCATGGTTACCAACCACACATTAATCTCAAAGTTACCCTATACTTCATCTGATTTACAAGGGAAATAAAAGTGGCAGAGCAGCCATAAATAATTGTCAATAATCTACAAACTTCTTTACTAAACAACACTAGCATACACTGAATGCACCTTATCATTAAGCATCTGATCAAAGCTGAATGTGTAATCTGTGAATCTGTTGATCCTCAAGTCAGCATACCTGCAAACACGATAAAGACACTTAACACAAGGGGCTGAAAGCCTACAACTCATTTTGTATTCCCATTACAGGCAAAAGTAAACTGCAAGTAAAAGATTGTCATGTCAAAGAAAAGCGATAGGTAGAATACTAAGTTAACTAAAAACGAACCTAATAGCTGTCAAACAAAAATATAACACCTGGACTCGAATTTAGCTGGAAAATTCACAGAATCACAAGGTAGTAAAAGCCCAACAAATTCGTATATTTAGTTCTGATTTATTTTATTTTTAACACTTACCACACAATAAAAAAAACAGCGAAAATTAGTATGCATTAACAGGATTCAGAGATTAGTTCAGAATTTAAAGCACCCTACATACAATACAACAGCTTAAAAAATCTGTCAACAGGAAATTGTTAGCTGATACATCTCTCTACAAACTAAAACAAGATAATACAACTACAATGAAACAAGCAATGACACAGCAGGGGAGAAAGGATCTAGTTAAAGGAGCTTACTTAACAGCCCCGTAACCCACTGCTTCTGCTGTTTTTTCAATCTCTTCCTCAGACCAATCTTTAACAGCATCTAAAAGTACATAGGATTTCAAAGATTAATAATCATCAAAGTGTCTAGAAGCTCAAAAAATGAGATTAGAAAGGACACACACTCATACAATTTAGTCAAGCAGAAACTTCTTTTCATTCATGTTTGCATGCAGACAAAGAATTATACATTGCACTAGGTGACTCGGCAACTAGTACTTTACCACGCTCGAGGAGGGAAGCTTTACAGCGCCTTTTGGCTTCATCAAGCAACTCAACCAATCTAACAGTTTCACTACTGCGTGTCCGAAATCGTTTTCCATCTTCCCCATAAACCAAACCAAAATCAACATGAGTACATTTGGGGAACTCATTTTCATCATTTGGCAGCCATCCTGCACGCCTAAAGGCCTGAAAGAAAAATTGAAGGGAGTGTCTGACATTTTTTATCTCATCAGAATAATGCAGTAGCATCAGAAATGTCATGGTCCATGAGCTTTCTCTTTTAGAAAATTGAAAAAATAATAGCAACTTAACAACAAAAAAATTAAAATATGCCAGGAATATGTCATGGTTCATGACTTTTCTCTTTTAGAATATTGGAGAAAAAAACGAAATGAACAACAAAAGTATTAGGACAGAAAATAATTAGCCAAGGATGCTATATCCTATCAACAAAACAAAGACACATCAATAACCAAGAGCAACTCACTACTGCAAAAAGCAAGTAGAAAGAGCTCTGGTTACAAGAAAAAAATGTGGTAGCCAAGAGAAACCATAAAAACCAAGAACTGAGATATACCTTAAAAATCATACCAAAGTGTGTCTCCTGTCCCTTATCTGTAACATATATATTCCACTCAACGTGTTCCACATTTAGACAATACCTACATGATTCAAGTAACTCAGATAACCATTACAGTTAGTTTTCTGCAGTCAATGTATTTCCAGTTCCATATTCATATTATCTGCAGATGATATATACACAATAATGTTTACATGAAAGGCAGAGTATACAGAGATTAAAAAGATAAATATATTTGACATATGCATATTTGGAACAGATTAATAATGTGGATCAAACATTGTCTAATAGGTAAAATATGCGGAAGCTATTTATACAGCTTCTGATGGATGTAGATTGGTTTTGACTAAACAAGGAAGCAACTTTGACCACTCAAGTGATCCAGCAACTTTAACAGTATGCGTGTGTTTGTTAAATAATTGAAAGTGTAAACTAACCAAAGTGCTGCTAGATCAGTTGAAGAATAGTTGTAGCCACCATCACTTTTCACAGCCATAAATTTTACATTATCATCAATACGTATCATACAAGCACCAGCATCTTCTTCAGTCAGTCCTAATTTATCCAATCTCTCCAAAGTTGGAGGGATTAAATCATTATAGTAGCTCTCTCCCTGTGTAACCAAATATATTATCATTCAGTGCTCAGTAAAATGACACAATTATTGAATTAAGTAAAAACATATAATTACTACAACAAAAATCTATTTATTCAATCTACACTAATTTATTGTTACACATTATGCACATTACCACATAATCAGCTCAAAAACAATGTTTTTTAAGCTTCAATGTTGATAATTTTGGCTGGCAAATGCCAATGCCTGTAGATGAATTGTGTTTCCTACAAAATTCTCGTTTCAATCTTAGTTGACAATATAGTTGGATCAGAAAATCTAAGTTTTCGAGCAGCTTCTCAGAGAGAAAAAAATTATTCAGTTTACTTAGCCTAGTTTGAGAACAGACACAAGACTTAATAGAAACTAGAAAGAATATGGGAAATCTGGTCAAAAGACAGAAATTTAATCCAAAAAATTCTAACCATGAATAGAGTTTGTAGTCCTGTGTTGTTCATATGACACAATAAAAAAAAAAAAAACAGCTTAGAATATCCCCCCGGAAGGTACAAAGCAATAGATACAGTTGAACTCAGTCAATAAAAAAAGGAAACTAGAAGCCTTACCCTTGCTTCCAATAGAACTCCAAGACGTTGATAGATCTTTTCAAATTCAGCCTTACTAATATCACAAATTTGCTGCCATGCATTGTGATATTTCTCTTCTCCACTCTGAAGCCAAAATTAATACATATATTAAATTTAAAACCAAGTTTGTTAAGATATTACGAACAAAGGAGGAAAAAAGGAAAGCTCTCAATATAATTTACCTGGAGCTGGACCACTGACTGTTGTGCCCTCAGCTTAAATTCTGGATCATTATCAAACCTCACTTTGGAGGCCTTATACAATGCCTAAAAATGCACCATCTCACAAGAATTTCAGAATCACTAATGATAATTCACTTATCCAGTGAAACAAAAAGCTTCATAATAGAAATATATTTGAAAAAAACAATAACTTAAAAACTAAGTGACAATTAACAAGAATATTGTCCCTCAAGACCTATAAACATTTCCATTTCAAGGGTGATGGTTCATCATTTATAAGAATTGACAAAGAACAACATTAAATAATAAAATATAACCCAAAATATTATTTATGACTTCACTCCTTTGCTAATTAGCTTCTTTCTACTTTTAATTAAAAGAAAGGTGACTGGCCATAGAGGAGGTATAGAACTGATTTCAATCAGCAGATCCATTATGTCCAAAGTTTATTCACAAACAGAGCATGGAATAACCATTTGAAGCAATACATGTGGATAAAACAAACCACTTATTTTTCAGGCACGGATTACTTTTGCTTTCACGCTGTTGCATATGTGCAAATAAAACCTTGTATTTCCTAGTTATGGTAAATGGCTATTATAACAAATTAATTTCAAGGTGTCAAATAGAAATTCACATGGTGACCGCCAAGCTTATTTTTGAACCATGATTCATAATTCACATCAAATTGCAAGATTCATAGACAGTGAAAAAATACTTCAAAAATATGATAAAGATAATATACAATGTAATAATTTTAAACTAGAACTAGAAATAGATAAAACAACCTGACCATAAGTCTTATAAAACAAAATTACTAGACATATATGAGTTTGTGAAGCAATTATTATTATTGATGATACGGAATTGCACATGATTCATTCATGTATCTAAAATACAAAACCAGATGATCTTATAATGCAAACTGATGGGTAGTTGAATCATATCAAATCGTAGGATTCGAATCGTGAATTGTACAATTCTAATAACTATGTTTGGCTTGCATAGTTTTTACTTCCAGAACATTTAGAAATTAGAAATTAATTCAACAAATGAACTCAAAAGAATGCCAGATCTTAGTAAAGAAATATCAAGAAAACAATGTAGGATAAAACATCTAAACAAAAATAAGAATAAGAATAAATGGAAACATTTTGATTTCATATATTTTCTCACCTGAAGATCCCCAATAGCTGCTTCAGTAAAATCTTCTGGATTTGGATACGTGTCAAAGAGGTGAGCTAATAGCATCCCAAACTGTAAACAAATGCATGGACTTTGAGCCATATGATACCAATATCAAAATGAAAATTGTTTTTTGCAAGCAAATATGTCACACAAATAACCCTATAAAAAATCAATGTATATTCCTAATTTAGCAACTAATTGAAATAGTTCAATATCTAAATTATTTTCTTGAGAGAGAGAGAGAGAGAGAGAGAGAGAGAAAGAGCAGTGCTTTAGGACACTACTTTCTTAAGGCTACACAAGAAAGCATCAAAGTACAGAACACATCTTAGAAATTGGTTTTAGGGCTCAACTCAACCTCACAAAACCAGTTTATAAGGTGAGGACTGTCCAAGTTTTATAAGCTCTATTTAAGTCATATCTCCAGTCCATGTGGGACTAAACACCACACTTGGGGCTTCAAATAAGGAAGCCCTGAAAGAGGCCACAACTAAGGCAGACTAGGGGCAATTAAGGCATCTTTACAACACTCCCTCTCACCCAAGGCTAGCGGCCAGGAGCATGGCAGCTCGAGGAGGCCCAACAATGGATCTAGAATCTAGGATATGCTATGATACACTCTTAGTAACTGGTCTTAGCCTAACCCAACTTCAAAAAATCGGTTTGTAAGGTGAGAATTGTCCAAGCTTTATAAGCTCTATTTAAGTCATATCTCTAGTCCATGCAAGATTAAACACCACCCTTCAGGCTGCAATTAAGGCAGCCCCCAAAAAAAGCTGCAACTAAGGTGGCTATCCAACAACACATATCATACCTTCATCCAATTAGGAGGGATGTAATATGTGTTCTTGCTCATGAAGACAATTAGAAAGGCAACTTACATCGGTCATTGTCCTAAACATAATTATGTTAAATTACTGTTGCAAATATGTTACTCAATGCCACAAATTATATGAAGGAATCTACTTTTGACAGTGTATGTCAAAGATTTATTCACAAAAGTCACATAAACCATCTAACCTTTGTTTAAACATGCAGGATTTTCATATTCACAGCACAAATAGCATTACTTTAGAAGATAATAATTATACATACGTCCCCCAGTCACCAAGATGATTTCTGCGGAGAAGAGTTTCCACACATGAAAATTCAAACATGCGAGCTAATGTGTCCCCAATAATGATAGATCTCAGGTGCCCAACATGCATTTCCTTTGCTATGTTAGGTGAGGAAAAATCAACCAGAACTGTCTTCACTCCCAGTTGAGGTGCCCACTTATCAATACCATCAATCAGCAACCTCTCTAACCTCTGCAGACGGAATTTTTCTGTTAAGTACTAATAGAGAGCGTTGAATAAACTAATAATCCAAAAAATATATATGAGAATCTTATAGCACCCTTCCAATCAATGGACACAATGTTTCAGATACGCCCCCTCCCCGAAACTATAAAAACAGACTTAAACGATATCTATATACCAATTCTAACTTCAGATTAGAAGATAGAAAATACAATCACCTGTGCTATCCACTTCTTTGACAAGACAATATTCACAACAACAAAAATCACGCATATATGATCCTACATAAACAAAAAACACGCATATCAGAGCAAGATTCTATCATTTCAGACTGCGGAAGATTGTTACGTATGGCCTACATAAACAAAAAACACGCATATATGATCCTTTTCCAACAACAACAAAAATCAAAATCAATAATCAAAATCAATAATTAGTAAGGTGAAATGCAAAAACGTCAGACTATACCTGTCCAACTGCCTGGGGATCCTTGAATCCTGTCTGCTTCCCTTTCACCTTCGCAAATAGACCCATTGCATTATTACTGCACCACCATCCATGAATCTTAATATTAGCAACACAAGAAGCAAAGCAACTAAATTAAAACCCTAAACTAAATTCATTTCGCAACTAACCATTGATAATCAGCAAATTTGACACCAGCTTTGTTGGCAGCGCAAGGATCCATAGAAGGCACAACATCGGGTTCATCAGGCACGGTTGTCCGGAGAGACTCTTCCAACACCTTCGCCAACTGCTTCTTAACACTAGCCGGACAATCTACTTCCTGCATATCATATCATTCCAAACAAACAAACAACAAACGCGTAAGTTAAATAAGAAAAAATCGCAACAACAAAAAAAGAAAATCGACCATTGCAAATTGGAGATGAAAGAAGCTGAGTGAACTTACAACGTACGCCATGGAAATGGATTGTGGTTCTTAAATCGGAAGGTTCGGTGAATCTGTTTGCACAACAAATAAGAATTGAAAGAAACTTAGAGGAAATGAAAAGAGACACAGAGTGAGAAAACGAACCGGAAGCAGAGAAGAGTGAGTGAGGGAGAAGAAATAGAAATGGGAGCGCGATAACCGCAAGTGTGGGGGTTTATTTTAACTTCCAAAACAGCTTTAACCCTAACTCAGATCGGCCCAAATATAGGCCCATTTAACGCCATTAATTCCATTCTACACTTTCAAGTCTCAAACCGCCATCAAAATCACGCAAAACATGCAGAAATGAACGTGGCCAGCGGCAGAAGTCACTGCATTTATGTATTCACAATTCAGAAAGAATTTTCCAGAGACAAAAGGTCACGCTTCTTCCAAAATATGTGGTACTACTTATGCATCATTCTTAAACACCGAGACTTTGTGAACAGGATGTGGACTTGGCTGGGTCAGAGAAAGTGGAGAAAACAGGTGCCGAGGGGAGAGTAATAGAGGAAGCGAATGGCGGAGCCATAAATATTTTTAAGGAGGGACGAACGTTAAAAAATCATATGATAAATAAAAGTATTCAAAAAACAATACATATTTAATATATAAAAAATGTAAACCACAAACCAAGCCAGACAAATTATAAACAGGTGGGTTGATAAATATGTTAATAAAGTTTAGTGAATTTTAATAAAATAATTCATAATTTAAAATTAAATTTAAAATAATAATATGGAGATAAGAGATAAAAAAGACATAATCAATTTTAACGTGAAAAATTTAATTAGATAAAAATCACAACGTCCAAATCATTAAACTCCCACTTTTTAAATTCTGATGGAGAGTTAAGAATTTAAACGCTTCTATATAATCTCATAACAATTCTCTCAATGATGCAAACATAAATTCTCTAAAACTCTAATATTATTTGGAATGGAATGCATACTATCAACATAAAAATATGTTTCTATTTATACTAATTTAAGCATACGATTTTAACCAATTTTTGAACGCAATCCTAAAAATATTTTATCATATTATGTAATGCAATCATGCAATCTTAAGTATATTTTATCTTATGCAATACAATCTTAAAAATATTTTATCCTATTTTTGAATACAATATTAAAAAATATTCTATATTATATTTGAATATAATCTTAAAGATTTCTATTATATTATACAATATAATCTCAAAAATATTTTATCCTATTTTTAATATAATAATATTAAAAAATATTATATCCTATTATATTATATAATATAATTTTTTAGTATTAAATTATTTTTTAATTTTTAATATATATATATAATAAAATTTATATTAATAAAATTTTAGGGAACGGTGAGCCTAGCCTCCTGTCTCCGCCCCTCTGGAAGTTATGATTTGATAGACTAACAAGTGCATCCTGAAGAATTCGAGTGAGCTTGGAATCACACGATAAGGGATATGGCTTGCTTTTCCTTGCAAACCACACGTAAGAGAATTTATTACATTTCCCAAACGTGGTATTTCTTATTCGCAGGGACTGGCATTACTCTGTTGTTGCTCACCCAACGCTTTTATTGCATCCGAGAGTCAAGAGTCTGTTCACTCTTCGTTTCGGTGCCAGTTATGTCATCCGTGAAACCATTTGACTATTTGAGGTCAAATTGACGAAACCTTATTAATTTAGGTAAATTAATTATAACTTTATTCAATTAATTTGGTTAAGGTTGAAGATGAATTTTTTTCTCAAAAATAAACTAAAATCAATCTAATCTTATTTAGTTGTCATGAACTTTTTTTTAACAAACTTCACACATAATCATAACCGTCCATAATAAATAAAAGTGTTAAAATAATAACAAGTTCAATGAGATTATTATTTTAAATTTTTAATACTATTTTAATAACATTATATTTAAACTATTTTATTATTGCTAAATTAAATAAAATTTAATAGGAAGTTTGTAATTAATTTAGTTTTTAATTTTAAATCATATATGCAAACAATAAAATTGAAAAAAATATAATTAAGCTTACATCTTAAATCTTTACATCACACTAGCATGAAATCTTTAATTTTAAATTAATTTTGATAATGACAAAATTAAAATTGTAATCAAAATTTTAAACCATAATTCTATTTTTTGTGATACTAAGAATCTTCATAGTAGTTTAATGAAATCAAATTAAATTGTTATATATATATATATATAACAAAGTGTATTTTGACTCTAATAAATTCTGGGATCCAACTAACTCATCACAAAAAATATAAGATATTTTAAAAAATTGTTCTACAAAGCTAATAAGTTAATTATACACATATATAAGTTATTTTCGTAACTTTTTTTCTTTCTAAAAGCTTATATAAATATTTATATTATAAAATAAGCTTAAAAAATTGTAAATGACTTCTGTCGAGTTTCAAATGAACCTTTTATTCTATGATAAATAATTGAAATCTGAATTTCTGACTCGAGGGGAAAAATGTTAGCTTGGAATAAAACTAATCACTTGCACAGCTATGAGTTGACGCTGTTGATCTTGCTGGGATTAAATAAGCTTAAAATAGTAATACAACATTGAGTTTTCCATAATTTTGATAGACCATGCGAGGTGTTCATTTGCAAACTGCAAGTGAGTTTTTTTTTTTTTTTTAAATCTGTTTTACGCTTCTACTAACAATCCTTGTTCTGTTGTGAGATAGTGTTGAATGTTGATTGCAGGGCGAAACATACAAAGGCGTCACGTCGTGTAAACTACAGTGAAGAAAAATGCGACACAAGTTTCAAGTGCTAGAATTATGAACAAGGTGAGAATATGGTTGTAGAATCCATTTGTATTGTAATTAGAATTAGTAGTAAAACTTACTAGTATTTTAATACAGTTGAGGGAGAAATTTAATGTTGAAGATGTGAAGTTACTAGAGGAATTGTTGATACAAGAAGGCATTCTCGTTGATCCTTCATCAGTAGAAGAGGAGTCAAACACAGAAGACTTCACCTTTCAGACGATATCCTCACTACAAGCAGCCATGGAAAAGCTTACAGCTACTGTTGATGAGGTACGAGAAAAATGTGCATCTTTATCTTATCTAACTGTAGATAATACTGTCTCAGTCACTTTGAACCTTTCGGGCCATTTTTGTTTACGAGAGTGTCGCCAGGTTTGGTTAAAGAGTGAATAGGCAAGAAAGAAGTAATAGAATAATAAACTTAATTTCTTAATCTTTGTTTAATTTTATAAACATTATATAACTCTTCTACACTAAAAAAATAAAAATTATATTTTCCCTTTTTCTTCGAAACTTTACTACCAACCACACTTTATATGAATAATATAAAATGTTTATATTGTTGCACATGTAATTTTACAGCTTACAAGGGAGCAGAGAAGTTAGATTGATTTTTCAAAATATGATTTCAGGTATCCTGACTTTCTTTAACGGGTTGGGTTACACTTCTCAAAGACAATTGCAGTAACTGTTCATTCATATACCATGCCTTGACACAAACCATTTGGACTACTTTAATAAGTCTTGATTTTTACTGTCCTACGCAATAACCGTACAGCTTAATCGTAAGGTAATAGAGAGGCACTGGATTCCCTGGCCGTGACTTGTGCACTATAGTCTGTATGCAATGTAATCTGAAACTGGATTCCTTATAAGACCCAACATTCAATCAATAACGTGTAACACGAGCCTTCGATAGATAAATGTAGATCTAAGGTTCTTCGTTGCAGTTATTTGGACTGCGGTGGATCCGGGCGCCGTAATATGCGTTATAAACTTTGCAGAAATGTTTGAACAGAAGGGAAACAACTACCATTAGGCATTAGCCCTTATTTTGAAGAGTAAATGTTCACGGTGGGTACCAGAAGATTACGAGGTGAAGCAACACACTCCCGTGGAGATGCAAGTCAAGCCACAAGCGCGCTATCCGTCAAGAATAAACCATCTCCTTGCTTTTGTATTAATGCTTTCTCAAGTTTCCGTGACTTTTTCTTTCCTTTCCCAGCGTTCTTTTTCCCTCTCCTGGACAGATTTTTATTTTGTTTTTTCAGTACAAAACTCTCCGGGGCAAGTGATTAGTATGGGTTTAGGTCTCTAAAAAGGGAAGTACTTTGGACTTGCACTCACTGGTTTGCGTTAATCAGTTAATATAATAGCGGTTGACGGTAATCATATAAGGATAACATGGTAATTCAAACTCAAGAAACGTTTTCCTTTTGGCTTTCAGTTGCTTTTCCACCATCTAAAGTTTTTTAGTTAAGACTTCACGTTAGCTATTCGAAGCAACCAATTGGGCGTGCGTATATAAAAGGCACGGAATCATTTTCTGTCTACAGAGCTATAATTGGTAGTTGGTTCCATTGGACACAAGTGAAAACTACGTGCCATGGCTTCCAAGAATGTAATTTTTCAATTTGTCTTATTTACCATTTGTTTGGCTATGGCAAATTCGGTCGAGTTCAAATATCCAGCGGTTTTCAACTTCGGTGATTCAAATTCGGACACAGGAGAACTTGCTGCAGGGTTAGGCTTTCTGGTTGCTCCACCTAATGGACAGGACTACTTCAAAATTCCTTCTGGGAGGTTCAGCGATGGCCGTCTCATAGTGGACTTCCTAAGTAATTTTTAATTATCCCTTTGAAATTATATTAATAGTTATTGCTATAAAAACTTTAAAGCACGAATATAAATATAAATAAATAGGCAAAATAATTATAATATCACACGCTAAGAAGAAACAAGCTAAAGTGCTAAAGGATGAATAGTTGCCGTGTCTTTATTTTTCATAGCGAACAAATTAGGAAGATTCCTAACATGTAGCATCAAACTTTTAGGGGATTGATTCATCTTAACATTTGCTTCCTCTCCAACTTTCGGCCACATTCTCAATATATATATAGTAATATTTAGTTAGTTAGTTAAGTTTAACTTTGGTTTGACGTGCGGCTTTACAAAATTTAATTTTGGTTTAGTATATTTAACATTATTATCCATTGAGTAATTTGATAATACTCATAATTATATGATAAATTAATTGTTTAAATAATGTATCAATACAAAATTAAATAGTAGTGTAAAAGAGTTAAAATTGACTCTCTTAAAGTAAAAAAAAAAAAAAAATTGTATTAATTATTTATTTAACAGAGTTTTTTTACTGCCTTTATTTAAAATGAGTTAAGTTTAGAAGAAAAATATCCGCATTTTATTGATTGAAATAAAATGCTACGTAGGGATTTAATTTATAAATTAATTAGAATACATGTAAAAGTTTTTTATATTATTATACAGTATGTAATTATGAAGTTATCTGATTCAAAATTATTAATTTTATAATAGTTACTGTAAAAATTATATTTAACGTTAATTTTTAATTGGTTGACGTGATAGTGTATTAAAATTAAACTCTTTAATTTAATGTTATATTTTTACCCTCCACCTTTTTTTTTACAGTATTTTTACCATCCATCTGGTATTTAGTACTTTTGATTTATTAATAGATTATCACAGATTGAATAAAAGAATGACTTACTTCTACTACAAGTTATACGCACCAAACGAGACAGTTAACAACTGGTCAGATGGAAAACTAACTATTTGCAGATGTTTAAAACACAAGCAAAGCCCAGAAGACTTAAAACCTCTCCTTACAGTAATAGTCAATAGCCATGGCCTCCAACACATGTATCCTTCGAATTCTTACCATCATTGCCATCTTCATAACTCGTGCCAAATCCTTCCATTTGGATTTTCCAGCAGTTTTTAACTTTGGTGATTCAAATTCTGATACTGGTGCTCTTATTGCCGCTGCTTTTGAGAGCCTTTACCCACCAAATGGACAAACTTACTTCCAAAAACCATCAGGGAGATACTCTGATGGCCGTCTCACCATCGATTTCCTTAGTAATAAATCTCCATAACCTCTTTTTGTCACTGCCCACGTGATCTTTATCTTCCTTCACATTCTTGGTTTACAAGTATATGATTATGTCTCCTTCTCCCATATAAACAACCTTTGCACTTATATGCTCCTTGTTTTTTATTGCAGTGGATGCTATAGACTTGCCATTCCTAAATGCCTATCTGGATTCGTTGGGTTTGCCAAATTTTAGGAAAGGATGCAACTTTGCCGCAGCAGCTGCAACTATACTTCCAGCCACTGCATCATCCCTCTGCCCCTTCTCCTTTGGGGTTCAGGTGTCTCAGTTCCTACGATTCAAAGCTCGGGCCCTTGAATTGATCGCTAAAGGTCTCTTCTGAAGGACAAAATTACATGCAGTTCCATAGTGTTGTTCTTCCATTAGAATTGAAATTTCACCTCCCTGATCTATGTTGATCTTTAATGAAAACCTTTATTATACGGATTAGTGAGATGCAATTCTAATTCTGATTGAAGAACAACATTAAAGTAGCTTATGAAACTGCATCTAAGTTTTATATTCTGCTAAATCTATCTAATTAATGTTTTCAAACTCTCATTTCTACTTCAGAGGACTAGTTTGCTGTCTGTCTCATGACTTTCATTCATGTTCAAAAAAATTATCACAATGTTTCAGGCAGGAAATTTGATAAGTACGTCCCAGATGAAAATGTTTTCGAGAAGGGATTGTACATGTTTGATATTGGCCAGAATGATCTTGCTGGAGCATTTTATTCCAAAACATTGGACCAAATACTTGCCTCAATCCCGACAATTCTTTTAGATCTTGAAAAGGGAATTAAGGTTGGTGTCAAATTATGTGCTTCTGTTTTTATATTACGTTTGGGAAATTTTATTCCAAAACTTTCTTGAATTAATGAACTCCATAGGTTACATACACAGTTTTACTGAGATTAACAATAGTGATTTCTAACTCTTTGTTATTTGTTTGCTAGAATCTCTATGACCAGGGGGCTAGATATTTCTGGATACACAATACAGGTCCTCTCGGATGCTTGCCTCAGACTATTGCCAAATTTGGAACTGATTCATCAAAGCTTGACGAACTAGGGTGTGTTAGTTCACACAACCAAGCTGCTAAAACCTTTAACCTACAGCTACATGCTCTCTGTACTAAATTGCAGGGCCAATATCCAGATTCAAATGTCACATACGTTGATATCTTCACTATAAAATCAAACCTCATTTCAAACTTTTCTAGATACGGTTAGTGTCTCGAGTAATTTTTATTTACTTGTTATGTTACAATTTCCGTTTCCAAGAGTTTTAGATGTTAAAATCCGTAAATTAAAAATATCTCAGATGGCTTTGTCATCAATTGTCACTTGTGATGTAGATCGTGCAATGCCTGTTTTATAGATACAACTTACTTTTCACAGTCCATGTGACTCATCATCTGACAATGCAACAATATCTAAGACTGATTTCCTTGCAAATTGTATAACTGTTCCTGGAAATTTATCTTTGTCGATCTCTGTTGCTTTGTTTTCTTATGAGCCTCCTACCTTTTCCACCAGTGATTGTAGCAAATATACTTTAACAGTAATTAGAAATGCTAGAAGTGTGTCCAATTTATTGGCTAATTAAGAACTCTGTATCAGGCTATCAGCCATAATAACCAATTTAGTTCTATTATATGATCTATCATAACAGTATTTGTGGGGAGGAAATGCAGTTAATTTGTGTGATTACATGTTTGCAGGGTTTGAACAACCTATTATGGCTTGTTGTGGGTACGGAGGTCCACCACTAAACTATGACAGTCGAGTTTCCTGTGGGGAAACAAAGACCTTCAACGGGACCACAATTACAGCAAAAGCTTGTAATGATACCAGTGAATACATAAGTTGGGATGGGATTCATTACACTGAGACTGCAAATCAATATGTAGCATCACAAATTCTCACTGGAAAGTACTCGGACCCTCCTTTCTCAGACCAAATGCCATTCCTGCTTAAGCTCAAGTTCTAAATACACCATTATATTTATTGTTATTATTATTTGATTCTTTATGATATCGTGAAAGCTATAGCTGATTGTAACTTTGAATGACAGTCAAGCTCTTACTAATGAATATGTTTTAAAGATTGGTCCCATTGACATGGTAACATGGTCTGTGTGATAATGTTCAAGAATTGGAAATTGAACACATTCAGACTTCATGGTTCATTTGTATGCTATATACTATCTAAGAGGGCCTTTTGGGATACACACATTTGGTATATGCTCCACGTTGTCTTTTTTAAATTTCAGTTTTATACACGGTTAATGCTAATAATATTGCAGTATGATGATAACGCTACACTCTGAAATGAATGTAAGCAGCAAGTATACACAGAAATTTATATGGTAGTCCAATGCATTAAATTTGTAATTGCAGGCTGGCCAAAACACTGATCTTATTCTACAACTTTCTCAAGCTCAATTGTAACATGACATTGGTTATAACTGCACATTATACATCAGAATTTAAAGAGTAATGATTTCGAAGACAAGTCCAATTATATAAGAGGAATACTGGCAACACAAAATCTTTTTAACACGCACTTTTTGAAATTTACAAAATAAAAGAGAGAGGATCATTAAATAAGAAGTGAGACCCATCAAATTTGTGTTTTCTAATTCTAATAAATTACAGCCAATAGCCAAGAGTTGTTCAAAAAACTGTGTTAGAGTGTGTTGCTAAACAAAGGCAATAACCAACAAAGCTCCAACAACAAGAGTGAATTGTCCACGCTTCTCATCTGTCTCTTCCCTGGATTTAAGTTAGACTCGCGTTTATTGTCTTTAACTTTGGGCTCACCAGGATCAGGAAGCCCATCAATGGCAGCAACTAGCCTTTTGGCTGTGCTAAAAATGGCTTCATTGTACTTCTCATTGGTAGCCAACACTGCACCAACCAGATACTTAAAAGATAGGACTGACTCCTGTCCTGAGGACTCACTTTTATTGACTTAAATTACTGATTACAGATTCTTTTTATGGAAAATACTCTTACAAACCTGCAGAGTCTCAATCATGTGTATTGTATGCATTCAAAATGAGTGAAAGTCAACCAGATGTAGATGAAGGTTTATGCCATAAGCAGAGGCTATCCAAAGAACCTAACAAATAGGTTTTCTAATGAAAAGAAAAATTGGTGGGGGAATAAATTACAAATTTAGGCTTCTCAATTGGGAACTTTTAAAATTGTAAGAAAGTTGGACGGAAAGAACCAAACCGTTGGAAGAGTAAAAAGTTAAAGGACGAATATCAATCTTAAAAAAAAAAAAAATTATGTTTGAGTTAGATAAAATTAATATATATATATATATATATTATATAAAATTAATACATATCGTGAATTCCTCAACAAATTAAAACCACAAATCTTAAATATGTACCTTTATATATATATATATATATATATATATATATATATATATATATATATATATATCGTAAAGCCTGTCCTTCCATATTTTTTTGCGTTTCTTTTTCGGTTGATAATAACGACTAGTAATTATGAGGTATGCATATTCTGGTACTCCTTGTATACTCAATTAGATTAAAAGCATTTGACAATTAGTAACTACTGTACGGGATTTGCATTGGGTTTTTAGAATGATATTATCTGTGAAAGTAAGCAGACGGAACAAAATGCAAGTTGTACCTTTTTTTTCATAACTTGTAGTGGAATTAAAATGCATCACTTTATAGCCTCATGTTTTGTTCCGTTTGATTTAGAAAAAACACTGAATTTATATGACTTTTTTAATTTTTATGTTCTGTTCCGTTTTAACATGTTCACTAAAGACTATTTGAATGATATTTGTTGATAAAAATTAAAAGAAGGTAAGGACAAGTTTGGGGGACGAAAATTGAACACAGACAGTGGATAACACGTGTACGCAACGAAGTGATTTTGTGAAAAGGCATCCTCCTCCAGAACTTGTGACAAGGAAATTTTATTGTTTGGTGCCTTGCATCGTTAAAAAAAAATAGTAGTGTTTATTTCTTTTTTCTGAATGGGAAAATAATAGTGTTTGATCAATTTTATAAAATTGAATATGAACTATCTGTCAAGGCAATTCCCTTATCACAACTTTTGGAGGAGGATTCCTTTTCACAAAATCCCAAACACTACGTCTACCTTCCAAGAAATTAAATATTAATATAAACTAAATATGAAATATCTAAATTTTAATATGAACTAAGCATTCTGAGATGGAAACATGCTAGTCGTTTGTTGTCTTGTTACAAGCTAATTTTAAGATTTAGTATGTCATGTTTGAAGTTCTCGTCAATTCTAAAAGGTTATATTAACATAAATTATGGCATGTTTTTTTAAAATTACAAGTCACAGTTATATCAACAAAGAATAAACTATTTTAAAGGTTTGATATGACCTAATAGCCTATTTACATGAATTTACTATGTCATTGTGTAAACTACTAGGAAATGAGGATTATGAAAGATAGGCCTCTTTGATTTAGAGTAAAAGCATATAAGCATTGATATTTCTCTTCTATTTAGTATTGTATTCTTCCTTATTTTATAAGTGTGATGTATAGATAATATGATAAATGATCACATACTAAGATTATCATTTTAAATTTTAGATTTTAACACTTAAACTCAAAAGTTAGTTTATAAAATGAAGATTATTTTCTCACTTATATATTTAAGCATTATCTTTAATTAATGTGCAACTTAATTTTTTTTTTCGAAACCTAAATGTAATTTGTTTTGC
>PYAF01003464.1:2009566-2019735 GCA_007407185.1 Glycine tomentella
CATGTGCTCAATAATGAATACTATTTATATATACTTGTACGGTTAATAATTATACATATAATTTTAAAGAAAAAAATCAAGACGTTCCGCCTGTGTTTAGTCTAACTTAGTAAGTTTTTTTTTTCAAAGAGAGAATAAACTAAAAAATATATAATTTATAACTATTAATAAAGGTAATTATTTTCTTTTGATGTACATATTTTTTATTTCTAAATTATCATTTAATATAACTGTATTTTTTTTTTTTATAAACCTTCAAATGTAACTGTTCCCACTTCTTCTAAAAAAAAGTGTTATCAATACTTTTTTTTAACTAAATTTAAAAAATAAAGGTACGAAGGATTTTTTTTCAAATAATAATAATAATAATAAACTAGGTGAAACACACTGGATACTTACCGAATAAAGCAATTAAGAAGATGAATTGGAAAACATAAAAGCATTCAACACTTATCCAACTTTAAGACATTGTGATAAGATTTAGAATTGTTCAATGCGAATCGCCTTCTGTGAAGATATATAGCTGTAGACTTTACATTACAAGAATAATAATTGGATAATACATCAGATTCTATGTCACAATTGTCAAGAAGATATGGTTCCAGCACATGACGAAGACGAAGGCCTCGTAATAGTAATTAGTAATTAGTAATTAGTAAAGCCTTTCTCATCCATTCTATCTTAGTTAACCACCTAATTAACCCTTTGATCCATTCTCTGTCCTTTTTTTTAATCAAAAACACCGTTTATGTTTATGCAATTGCAAGTGTTAATAAGTGGTTGCAACTACAAGACAAAAAGCCAAACTGTAAATGCATCACGTGTCATCATCATCAATATCATCATCTAACTTACTTTGAATTAATTACTAGACCGTAGTACTTCAGTTTTCATAGGATTAAAAAAAAAAAAAAAAAACTTGTTTAATCTTTTGAGATTCCTTGGGATTTGTTGGTTCCTGTTTTGAGATTTTGACCCTTCTTTTTATATTCTGTTTTATTGGCATTCTCACTAAGAAAAGTGGCAATCCCAATCGATTCCATATTCTAGAAATCAAATTGAATCAGAGCTTAGCGTGTTGAATTCAGTGAGTGAGAGATGGCAGAGAGTGAAGTGGAGGTTATTCATTCTTGGTCTGCTCCAAGGTCCCTCAGTACTAGTCTCATGTATTCTTTTTCTCAGGTGTTGTACCTCTCACCCTTACCTTTTTCATGCCAATGTATTCTCTTGCGCTGCATGCAACACAAGGAACTAACAATATTGCATTCTTTGAGTGATGATTGTTAGTTAGTTTGGTCAACAAATGATTACCTAGTCTTCAGCTGATAGAGTAGTAATTAATGATTCCATCCATCAATTAATTGAAATTGAGCTTTGTTGTTGACACGATTACCTGAAGATCCTGTTTCTGATAATGGTGTTTCCATTTCCATGCTTATACCCGTGTGCTACACAGAGGGATGACATAGAAGTGCTTGATGAGCCCCTCTATGCAAATTTCCTTAGAGTAACTGGTCTTGATAGACCCTACAGGGAGGAGCTACTCTCCAAAATGGTATGTCTCTCACAAAATTCAGTATTTTCTTAAAATTCTTCATTTGATTTAGTAATCTGGCTGGTCCATTCTTTTTTACTAGAGAATTCTGAAGATTGTATCTTTTGAAAGTTCTAGACATTGACCTTTAATTTGCAATGCTTCCTTAGTTATCATTTTTTATAATCATTCTTGTGTCCTTGTCTATTGTAGTATCCTCTTCCTATGCTTCATATTGAAAAATGTTGGTTTTTCAAATGTGACAGGAAGCTGATGGAGATAAGGTCACTAAGGACATAATTTTTGCTCCAGGAAAGAAGAAATATAGATTCTGTAAGGTAAAGAAATCTCTATTGAGATATGCATTTTCTCACAAAACGTATATATAGAGGAACATTTTCTATAAAAAAAAAAAAATGAGCATTTACTTCAATGACAGGAGATATTATACCATTGGCTTTTTATAGAGGTGAAAAAAGTTTATTTCAGTTTATCTCATGCTAATTTTGTGATGCAGTAGCTCTGCTGTAAGCCAAAGAAACTAAAGCGAGAAGCTTCAATTGGCACAAAAATAACATCATATGCTGTTGTTTTCAAAATTATGCTAGTAGTTTAGCTGGTTAGGAGTTGTTTTTGGTCTAGGAAAGGACACAGTGGTCCATCACTGACATGGTCCCAAAGTAATTTTCACAGGGGTCCCCAGGAGGAGGCAAAAGGAAATCGATGAACTATTCCAAGAAAAAACTACTACTAATTAGTTTTCTTCTAACTTCATTATTTATCATTACTTTTCTGTTTACAGCATATATCAAAGCAACGGTTACAAGGTTTGACAGATGATCTGATGAAGAAAGGAAAGCACTTCATTCTGATAAGAAATCCTCTTGATATATTGGTAAAATGTCTTTCATTTATTGTTTATCTGTCACTAAATCAACAAACCAGTTTGGCATGTTGTGTCTCATCTGCACATGTGGTATTGGTCCAAAAACATACAGATCTATCATCTATCTACATCAAAAAAGCTTGGCTTGTGAAAAGCCTATGAGCATGATGTTATGTATATAAGGTGCTGCAAATATTTCATTAATTTTTGTGATCTTGGGTGGTTATCTATTTCTCTGGTTACTGCCTGATTATTCTTGTCTACTCCACCTAATTTTGTATGTCCAGCCATCCTTTGATAAGGTTGTCCCTCCATCTTTCTATGAGTTGGGTTTGGCAGAGCTGGTTTGTATATACAACGAGCTTCATGAAATTGGAAAGGCACCACCTGTTATTGATGCTGCAGAACTTCAACAAGATCCTGAGGTATTTTCTGGAGATTTTTGAGCAAGCTTGATTATTATCAGTGAACAATGAGCTGAAAGTTTGTTTGTCAGTCACTATAAAAAGGGAATGGTCATTCCCTCCAAAATGGAGGAAATCATAATTCCATTACGTCCATAGTTATCTGAATTACAATTTTCCCTTGTATTTAATTGAAATTAAAAAAATACCTCTATCACCTCATCCACACCACCACCTTTGCACCATCATTATCATCACCACTACTTGCTGTTGCATCCACACTTCCACAGTTCCACACTAACCACCACCATATTGCTTCCATTGCTGCCACAACTTCATGGCCAACACCAACCCACTTCCATTCCAACCCCCACAGTTGCTGCCATTGTCTTCATCATGGATATTATTGTCATTATATAAATATTGAGCCCGGCCTAGTAATAATATTGAGAAAATAATTGAAAATAACACTTTAAATAATTTTGTTAATTATCTTGCATCAATATTATGATCTTGTTGATTTGCAGGCTACTCTATGCAGTCTCTGTAATGATTTGGAGATTCCTTTTCAACCTGCAATGCTCAAGTATGCAGATTTTTTTTTTTTTTTTTGTCCCTTTACAAAGTTGAAATTTCCCCACCCCAATTAAAAACAAAGAGAGGAGGGAGGAACAAAACTGAGTTTATTATTAAAGCTAAATTAATGCACCTGTACAAAGTGAAAAACACAATGCTTGTAGATGGATGATCTATGTATGATCAAAATTTGTCTTCCGTTCTTGCATGCTCCAATGTGCTGTTAATAATAGTGACTTAATTTTCTACATTTTCAACAATTATTTTGCAAACATACATAATGAGTTGACAATTCAATAACTTTCCAGGTGGGAAGCAGGTCCAAAGCCAATAGATGGCTTGTGGGCCCCTTGGTGGTATAAGTCTGTACATAAATCTACTGGTTTTGAGAAACCAAGAAAGTATCCCCAGGTAAGTGGTTGTTTTTACTTTTTATCATGGTATGCTTCCAATTTAGTTTCTGTTATGGAGAATCCTGGCTGTTATTTTGTTTGAGTTATTATAGTAAATTTCTCTTGTTATGGGGTACCTTGACTGACACAGGCGACAAAAAATCTGACTAAAGTCAAACTGTAAATTTCTCTTGTTTTCAGCCATTTCCTTTTTCTCTCTATGATTTGTTGGAGCAAAGTCTACCCCTCTATAATATGCTACGACACCATGTGAAGAAAAAGTCATCTCTTCTGAGCCCTCCTTTACCTAATCCCGATCTTCCTGTTCCTGCAAACGAGAAATTGCTTGCTTGGGTTGGTGATGGTATTGTGACACGTGATAGTGCAAAGGTAATTAATTGTATGACACTTAAAAATCTGCTGTATGCTTTGATATAACAAAGCTTCAGAGTTATACAGATTCTCATGGTTTGAAATTATTACCCTATGATCTATCAGGTTTCTGTGTTTGATTCAGTTGTCCAAGGAGGTGACTCAGTTTGGGAAGGACTTCGAGTATATAATGGAAAGATATTTAAGCTTGAGGAGCATCTAGACAGGTGATGTCTCAAAAACTAACAAGTTGAATTGTTTATGCATAATGCTGTCACTTTATTCCAATAATGGTCTAGCTGATTAGTTGAAATGCATAAATTGAACTAGTAATGTAATAAATCAAATTAAATGAGCATAAGTAAATCATGAACTACAATAAAGCTATAAGTATCACTGATATTTGCCAGCTTTTGCAAATTGAAGGTAGACTCTTATTTCTTCTTCATTTGCATGTGTAGTCTCAGTCTTTTCTACATTCATTTTAGACATGCAATATGTGATATGCCTGCAGGATTTACTTCTCTTTTCCCATAGAGCATCCGTACCTTTTAACATCATGATTATATTATTTTTCTTTTTACTCCTGTGAGTCTTTCATATCTTCTCACAAGGCACATACACATCTTGTGTCATCTCCAATAAATCATTGCACAAAGTACCAAAAATATGCTTGGTTGCATTTTTCAATGAGTAGTGCATTTAATCTGAAATAGCATACTGCACCAAATCAATTTGTGTTGAAAACCACAGTTGCTTATCCATGATTTTCAGAACTGCAGCACTCAATCTTTTCCAGACAGAGTGCCATACCAGTAGGATGAGCTTCGATGATATTAATGGCTGGCCAGTGTTGTGTTTTTCATATTCAATTTAGATAACATTTTGGCAAAAAAAAAAAAAAAAAAAAGAAACAAACTAACAACTATAAGAAAGACATAAAAATTTCATATTCAATTTCTATTTCAGTTCAGAAATTTTTAGTGTATTCTCAATTCTTGATTTAAGCGTGGAAATGTTCTTCAGTTATATGTTATGGTTTTATATTTGTTAGTTTAAAACTAAAGGTCATATATTCTATACTCCCAATATGTTTTATTTCTAAAACATCTGCTCATCATCAATGTTGTTGACCTAATGCCCTCTTAACATTTTTTGCTTCTTATTAGGTTGTTTGATTCAGCAAAAGCTTTAGCTTTTGAAAATGTTCCTACTCGAGATGAGGTGAGTCTAAGATGCATTTAGTTCATCTATCATGTGTCACTTGAAACACCATTTGTCATCCCAATAGGCTGTTTGTCATATGGTACTGTTTTCTGTGAAAAGCAAAGTACTAAATGCTACTGTCTTCAGTCTTGTTTAGGCTATCATCATAATGAATGTTGTTCAAAAAATTGCAGATTAAGGAAGCAATTTTCAGAACTCTAATTAGGAATGGCATGTTTGACAATTCACACATCCGGCTTTCTCTAACACGAGGGAAAAAGGTTTTTCTCTCTCTCATTTATCATTTCAGCTAAGTAATTTCTTCAAAGCTAATAATTCGTCAAATTATGTTCCATCTATCAGTCACATAACAATGCTCAGCATTATATGGTGGCAGCTTCATAGTTTTAATAATATATTATAGATGACTCTCAACCTGGTTCTTGATATTATGCAGTGTCCTGGTTATTATATTGACCAGAAGTCTCAATCATAATAGAAAGATGCAAAGGGGGTCTGCTGGTTTGATTATTCAATAGTGTAAATATGAAATAAACTGAATTAAAGTCTGTTTCGTGAGTAGTAGCTCTATTTTATACCATTTGCAACAGAAGTTATGAAACCATTAAACATATGTAATTCCATGGAGCAATTGTGTTTTAACTAATGTAAAGGAATATTCTGTTTCTCTAGGTTTCTTCTGGGATGAGTCCAGCATTCAATCTTTATGGGTGTACATTAATTGGTAAATTCCTATCCCTTTGCCAAATAAGTAACATTCATGCTGGGATCAAAGTCATTATATTCCTATAAGAAATTTTGTATACCAATTTTGGCATTATTGAGCAATTTAAGTTTTCAAATTGACCCAGCAAGATTTGTTATATGATTTTTATTTCTTCTTGGAAATGATCATACATTGATTGCACGCGTGACTTTATATTTAATGATATCAAAAGAAGAAACACTACCACCCTACTGTTGCATTAAATCTGCGATGACAGTGATTTTGTGGACATAACTAGGAAATTAGTTTTTATTTAGACTCAATTTTGGGGATATAAGCTCACTATAGAGTTACAAGATAAAAATCCAACAAAATCACGAATGAATCTCTTCATTTCATCTTTCTTTTCATTTTTCCTTAGCCTTCTATTCTCCTTTAGGCCCCTTCAGGGCGAGGGCTGCTTCTCTCTTCTTCACCACCCCTGATAGAAGAATGGGAGAATGGTCAATGAACTGACCACCTATGAAGCACGACCACCTATCCTGTTTTGAAGTGTTAGTGTCAGACAAGTTTCCGACACTAACTCTTGTCTGACATGAGTTTGACATTTCTTATTAAGTGTCTAATTAAAAAATCATTTTTTGTCAGATCATTTAAGCCGACACTTCCACATTGATAGATACACACTAATATTATTAAATAGTAGTGCTATTTGTTACAAAAAAGTTCCACATGAATTTTATGAATCTGGACATGGACGGATAGAATTCTTTTGAACCACAGTTGATTAAAAAAAATTAAAATATATATATAAGGTAAGATATTTCAAAATCACATTTCATGTGAATTTTACGAAATTTCATTCGTAACAATTAGCATTTCTGTTGTTAAAAATTAATCTTCAAAATTGATATGTTCTTTTAATCTTTGATAAATTTTCACACTTGTCTTTAAACTAAGATTGAGCAAAAGCATGCAGTGCTAAGAATATTAAAATGTTTGGAATCATCCATTAAGGAAATTCTATGTTGGATACCTTGGGCTAACATGTCGATCTGTTAATTGGACTGAACATGATAATTCGTGAGCTAAAATTTGGTTGATTAACCCTACAAGATGGCGCTTTCATGTGTTTTCAAATGGATAGACAATTTATACTAAATTGATTCTTCTTTCAATATGCAGTGCTTGCTGAATGGAAGCCCCCAGTATATGATAATACACGTGGTATAGTTCTTGTAACTGCTACAACACGCCGTAGTTCACCAAATGTAAGTTTCTGATTTGTATACTTTTTTTAAAAAAAAATATGTATATGTTTAAGTTACTACTAAATTTTTAGTCCTATATTAAATATTAACTAATAGTAAACATCCAATCTTTTCTATTATTATCACCTAAGCGGCGTCAATGTTTTAGAATCAGAGTTTGGGTATGGATAAATAAAAGAAGAAAGGTATTATTTGAGTTAGCAATGGTGCGAAGTTGAAATCTCCAGAATACAATAGTCAAACTTGATGAAAGTCAACGTCTCTTGACTATATCAAATCAAACATCATATTAGGCTCCCAGTTATCTTGATTTTCTTGCATTTTATACATTCGGAAGCATTTGATTGACATGGTTATTCCATCAGTTAGTTTGATACCAGAATCTTAACATATATGCAGAGATTTGCTTTTGTTCTTTCCCACATAAATTATAATCATATGGATAATGGAGATAGGGAGTAAAAAAGAGAGGTGCCTAAAAAAAGTTATAGTCAGTCATATGAAAAATGGGAGGAGTACAGAAAGAGGCTGAAAGAAATACAAACCAAGTAGAAAATATAAAGATGTGTAATGGTGTAATGGTGCTATCACCAAATTCGTTGTCCTGTCCTGGTTTGAGTTGACAAAAGAAAGATTTATAAAGTATTTAATGCTATTTAGTTGAAGAACTTATTGCTATTATAATAATAATTAAAAGTTGCTAGTGATAGCTTATCATATAGTTGTAAAAGAACGAGATTTGTTCAAACCAACAAAGTATCTATTTGATTGGCATACAAATTTAGTTTGATCAATAGACTTTGTCCCATCCCCTTTTGTTGTTTTCTTTACCAGAATTTGGATTCGAAGATTCATCACAATAACCTTCTCAATAACATACTTGCAAAGGTATTTTCCTATTCTCCTCGACATATTTACATGTACTAATCAACCAAAATGTGTTAAATACTGTGATTGGAAGTGGATGATTTCTGTTGTAACAGTGATGGTTGTTGAGTTAATTTGACAGGCTAATCCTTTGAGTAATTTCAATATAGAGTATTGTGGATAATATTGTATCGGGAAAAGAAAATGCAGTTTATGTTTATTTACCCCTGCTATTATGATTTATTGTATGCAAAGAGACAGTGGACAATTAATTGCCACAGCTTCAATTACAGCATATTATAATTCAATTGAATGTTACAAGCATGATAGAAATCATAATTTTGTTGCACCTTGTCTTACTAGAGAAATGCTAGCAATACAATAACTCTTTTGAATACTTTTTCTACTATTGGTTGAAATTTATTTAAAATCACAAATTTTTTAGTCCTCCTTATTTAAAGAGTCTCTCTCCTTAGTTTGTAGTTTTTAATAAATTTTAACTAATAGTAGAGAATGTGTTAAAAAAGAGTGTGTTGCTAACACTCCTTTGTCATGCTAATATCCAGTCTCAATGACATATCTTACTACATTACTAAAATATTATTATTGGCCTAGTGCAGATTGAAGGCAATAATGCAAAAGCAGATGATGCAATCATGCTCGACCAAGATGGTTATTTATCAGAAACCAATGCAACTAACATTGTATGTCCTCAAATTTGCCCTAACTGTAAGGAGGGTCTTTATTGTTTTGCTAATTATCTGCTAGGGCTTTCTAGGTAGCAGGAGATATTTCTTGGAGTCCAAGCTCTGGAAAACTGATATAAACAACTATTTTTTTTTTAAAAGAAAAAACAACTCATTATGGATAACTTTGAGCTGATGACAAAACAACCAACTCAATAATGCATGGCTAAGAAAATGTGAAATCATCTCTTGTCAAGTCTCCCTACTTGAGAAGGATCGCAATTCTTTTTGCAACAAGGTTCACTTGCAGCATAGAATGGTACAGAATAGAATGATTTGAATTACTTAAACTCATTTGTTGCCCTTCTTTCTGCAGTTTGTTGTTAAAAAGGGCCGTGTTTTGACCCCTCATGCTGATTACTGTCTTCCTGGCATTACTCGTGCAACTGTAAGTGTGTACACTCACCCAATTGTTTTTAAACCAATTTTTGTAGATACGATATCATTTATGTTGGGACGCAATGCAATCATAATATAACACCTGAATACCAATTTCATCTGTAAGTAGTACTTTTATGAAGCATCCTATAGTGTGTTTGGAAACCCGTTGAGAAGTAAAAAAAATCACATTTGGGATGTGGTAATTATAATTATTAGCTTCTTATTTTCATGTCTGGGATGTGGAACCTAACACTATTATTATATTTACTAGTATCATTGTGTTGGCAAAGAATAGTTTTTTTTGTTGTTGTTGGAAATGAAGTAGATGAATAGAAAAGGTTAGGTTTGTAATTTCAGTTAAAAAAAAAATGCCAAATGAGTTTTCCCTCCTTGATATTCTAAATTATGTTTATCAATGAAGTGTACTCCAGGATTGATGGAACTCTTCTGCTTCACAATTTTAGGTAATGGATCTTGTGGTGAAAGAACAATTAATCTTAGAGGAGCGCCGAATCAGCTTGTCAGAAGTGCATACTGCAGATGAGGTTCACATATACAATTTCAAATATATATCCTCTGTCTCTCACTATATATATATATATATATATTGTTAGATTAAGATATTTAAATTTTAAGTTATTTTGAATTCATTTGAATTTGCAAATCTGTAACTGATTATAGATAAGATAAATATTAGGAAGTTAGTTTTAATTTTTTTAAATTTCAAATCTCATCAAGAGGTTAGGATTTATTTGTATAAATATTCTCATTTGAGAAGAAAAGAATAAGCATTCCAACGTAACATGT
>PYAF01003464.1:2021164-2036762 GCA_007407185.1 Glycine tomentella
AGGCAGCCATACAGATTGCACACAATCCAGTTCAACATGATAGGACTAAGCATGTTGAGGTAGATAGACATTTTATTAAAGAGAAGCTGGACCAGAAAATTATTCAGTTACCGTTTGCAAAATCTGAAGATCAACTTGCTGATGTGTTGACCAAAGCAGTGTCTGCCAAAGCCTTTAATGAAGCGATGAACAAGTTGGGTATGATAGACATTCATGCACCAACTTGAGGGGGAGTGTTAGATTAAGATATTTAAATTTTAAGTTATTTTGAATTCATTTGAATTTGCAAATCTGTAACTGATTATAGATAAGATAAATATTAGGAAGTTAGTTTTAATTTTTTTAAGTTTCAAATCTCATCAAGAGGTTAGGATTTATTTGTATAAATATTCTCATTTGAGAAGAAAAGAATAAGCATTCCAACGTAACATGTTTCAATGTTGAAGTTACTGTTCAACTTGACATATATATATATATATATATATACACACACACTGTTACAAGTTACACTAACTTTTTTTTACTGAAGTTACACAAACTCTTATACTATTCAATAACTTTTTATTATATAATTTTTATCTTAAAATCTACCGTTAAATTGAAAGTGCTCATCATATACATCATATATGTCAAAGATTTATAAGACACTATATTTGGTATTATATAGTTCTAGTCCATTGTCGGGTTGGTGTAATTTATGGCAGTGTTAGTTGATCTCCTTATATATTTGGTCCAATTTATGTCGTTATAACTAGAAGACTTGTCTTGAAGGTATGGACGACTGGAACAATGGGAGAACTAAGCCCCGTAAGTGCCTTATTATACCTTATCAATTGAATCTTATTATATATTGTGTGAATGTGCTGCTGGGTATGCATCTAGAATACTTTACCTGTTGGCTGATTCCTTTCATAATCAAATGATTGTCAAACCTGAAAAGAATGTTGATTGTTATATATTACTACGATGATGACGATCAACTTTGTGTCTAATCAACTCTTGGATTATGATTTTTTGTGTTACTGACAAGAGCATATAAATTAGCAAGGATAGGAAAAGCAGTAAGAACATTGGTTAAACTGATTAACTCTGCATAGTGTCTTATAGATAATAGTAGTTAGATGGTATGAGATTAAATTAAACTTTATTGGATATCTTATTTAGGTAGTGAAGGTTGATGGTCGCATGATTGGCAATGGAGAAGTAGGACCAGTCACTAGAAGGTTGCAAGCTGTTTATAAAAAGTTGACAGAACAGTGTGGTGTACCTATACCAACCTATATTAAGACTTGAAAGGTAGTGCAAACAATTTTCTCTTCTGCTTTTAAGCTAATGCAAACATTTTTAGACTTTGCCACACCACACTTTTTTGGTCTTAATGTTTTCCATAATACCTATTTTCTTTTCATCTCTTCCAGACTGCAGTTGGAAGTGAGAGGAAATTGCTGTTGTACATACTAAAAGCTACATATATGGAAGCATTTTTCCCTCAGAAATAAAATGGATTTCTCGTATTAATTAATAAATTAGTGAAGAAGACCTTTTTCTCTCAGTTTTTTATTGGGGGGGAAGGGGGTATATCTAAATAAATATAGTACAATTTGCAAGTTTAAAAATGTAATTTAGTGCAACTTTTATCATTTTTTTAGGAGTACAAATTTTATCATCGTCTCACGTTTTGCAACTTTTCGGCAATAAATATCAATTCTCATGCGCTGTATTTCAGAGATGCAAGCGAAAAGTAGATAACGGGGATGTGTTGTGACTTGTGAATTGTGATAGAGAATTCTGTTCGATTACTAAAACTGTACGAGTAGTGGATAGGACAAAAATATTTTTCCATCCTTTGAGGGATTCAAACCCAATTTTATTCAAATCAACATAATGTTGGTACTATTAATAGAATTGTTTAGTAGCAAAAATTATTTTAGTAATATATACAATTTTTTTTATATGCAATTTTGTTTATGTTTGTTTTTCTTTTTTGCTTAAATGTTACTTTATAATTAAAATTTAAAAGGAATGATTCGAGAGAAGTGAAAGAACAAAGAGGAAGAGGAGAACAAGGCAGAGAGAAGAGAAGTTAACTTTTTTTTTTCTTTCTACAAAAATCAACCATCTTACTCAAAATATCGATTTTCCATTTCCTTTATAAAAAAAATTACTAATTTTTAAAGAATTTTCAGTAAATTTTTCACTCAATTTTTCTTTTTAAGAAAAAGAAAACTAAAAAATTTGATGTTTGAACTTATAAGATTTTTGTTCCTTTATCCTCGAATATTAAAATTATTTATTTATCCTTAGAATGTTTAAAAACTCTGGAAACTTTCTCACATAAAATTTATACAAATTTAACGCTTTCTTTATTTGATAATGGAGAAATAAATGAAGCTAAGATTGATATTAATAACTTGTGTATGTAACTAAAAATTGTAATTTATTCATTAATGCCTCATAAATGATCCCACTCTAATTTTCACTAACGTAACTGAGTGATAAACAACTAGTATTCGAGTGTGTTTTTGTCGGTGTACATGTACACCATTGGAGTATTTTTCATTAACAATGCTGTCCCGTCAGCAAATTCGACTTTTGGGCCCAACTGAATTTGGGCTACAATAATTGAACTTTTCTGAAAAGCCTCATTATGACACAGCAAGAAAGGGTGTGTTTGGGCCAGCCTCAGTAAATTTGATTCTCTTTCTCTTTTGGCGTTGATTGTCATGGGAATGAATGAGATGATGTATGTCATGCCTGCACAGCATTTAGCCAGAACTAAGTAATCAACTCCTCTTTGACCCAATCTTCTGTTCCCTTGCTCTTTGTCCATTTTAGTATTTTATATTATTGGTATGGATCATTCTTCATATTGTTTCAATTCCAAAGAAAAAGGGGTCAATATTATTTTGCTATAGTTAACAACTTCATGATGAATTCAATTGCGACATTAATCTCAAAAGCCATTCAACTGTTTCATGTGGACCAATTCAGTGTAGAATCGCATTCACTTCGTCCCCTTCAATTATTAGTTTCTTTCTCAACTTTTATGTCCTTTCCCGTTATGGGGTGATTGTCATCGTTCTAATAAATTGCTTTATGTCTTTTTACTTTATTCTATTTTTCTATCAAAGAAAGCAAGAAAGTCACTATCTTCTGTCTCCGTGCTAGTATTTCTTCATAGCTTGCCTTCAATTCAACTGTATGTTATGTTCTATGCTGCAAGGCACCTATCTATCCTATCCTTTTGCAACTCTTCTTTTTGTATGTTTTCTATTTCCCAGCTGCAACCCAACCCTATTCCTTATGTCTTGGTATAAACGGTACTTGAGTTAACAACACTTTTTCGATCACAAAAAAAAAAAAAAGTTAACAACCCTTTTGCTTTGTCTACTTTATTTTCCTTTAACAAACTTTTAAGTACATGTTTGGAAACGATTATTTTATGCGGATCAGTCGCTCTCTCTCCATGTCCGTAGCTGAAATATGCAGAAATAACTCTTTCTCGCTTCAAGAATACCAAACACATTGCAAGTAAGAGAAATGTTTGTAGTAATGTTATTTCCATCACACTTTTTTTTACGTAGTTTCTTTTTTGTTAATTGAAATTTTCTCTTCAAATAGCACGAGAGAAAGAGAGAAATTTGGGTTGGAATCTATGTACGCAATGTTCCGCGCAAGAGAACAGGAAGATGCAGACAAATCGGTGTTATAGTTGGAATCTTCTAAAAGACAACCCTGGAGCTTCATGAACAACCAATGAATTATTATTATTAAATATTTTGCTGGAGTTCACCAACAGACGCTAAGACCCTTGTACCTTACATTTAGAATCTGACAATTAAAAATAGGGGACGGGACCTAACATATATTGTAAAGGACAGTAAAATCTGCAAAGGACATATATAAATGGCACTATCTTCATCTTATCTTTTTACCGTGCTATTCTTATCACTATTTTTTATTTTTTATTTAATTTTCCTATGAAGATAATAATACTCTTTTTCATCTGCACTACTTTATGCACAAAGTTCAAATGTGAATGAATTAGACTTCATGTGACGGGAAATTGACTACTATATATATCTTGATTCTATAAAAAAAATTATATATTGTTTATTTTATAATTTGAAGGCTCTGAAGATTCTGGGAGGTAAAGAAGCTTGTTTGAAGATTAATGTCTGATGAGATAGATTTGCAAAGCTATAAATAGCTCCCTTTACTTTTATTTGGACAATCAGTAATGAGAAATAATCTATTATCTTCATTCCAACTGAATCGCATCTTAATGCTATTGACAAACATAAAGAACAAGTGATAGGCGTTTTTCAAGTTTTGAATTAAAAAGGGTGCGCAAATGAGTTCTCAGCGTGCCAATTAAGTCTTTGGAAAAAAAAATCTATTGATTTTCCTCGCGTGCCAATTAAGTCTTTTCAAAAAATTAAATAAAATAAAAAATCTTTTCATTTTTCCTCTTATGGTAAAAAAGATTTTATCCTTCGAAGTGAATATAAGCAAGTAACTTGTCTATGGTGTTGAATTTTTACGTTTTTGTACTGATGTTATCATGCTAATTGAGTCTGTTGGATGGAACTATCATGATGAGTTTATGCAAAGGAGCTTATGCCATGATGACTGACTGACAGATACTTAATTGATGCAGAACATCCTCTTATAAAATTGGAAAAACAGGTAGTTAAACTACAAGATCCTTATAATAAAATTGGAAATATTAATGTAGTATGTCATTATTATTTTGGATTTGAATGAAGAAGGGAATTCTCACTAACCAAATGAAGGAATAGAACAAGGTCTTAAAATTGAAAAAACCGCATAGAAGGAGATCATAGTTGAAGGGCCATTTCTTAATAAGAAGCCAATTATCATGTCCAACATTCAAGAAGCAATCATAGCTCAAACCTCCAATATATGCATGCAAAAGGTTTGAGTACAGAATGGAAGAAATCAACGAAGGGAAAACTCTTTTACCTAGCAAGTTACTGTTTTTGTTTACTCAAATCACATTTGCTTTGTGCTAACTCAAATCACTCAAAATGAAAATATTAACCACAAAAAGGTCTTCGCTCGCTTTTAAACAATTGTTTAAAATATATTTGTAACTTTATCCTTTTCATTCTGCTCTTGAAGATATTCGATGGCCCCACCACAACACAACTTTCTTTTATTTTTTCGCCTAGGAATTCGTCTACGATTATCGTACTACTTGATGGGGCCATTTTTATTTTTTTTACCTTCAATGCCCCAATCATTTGCATTTTTCATTAGTTATGAAAAATATTGTAGACTCAGAAAGTGAAAAAGAAAAAGAATGAAGAATGATCCCTATAATATAACTCACCTAATTTTCCGCAACAGTCACCATTAATCATTAATCACAGCCCTCCTATTTCTTTTTCTTTTCTCACTCTCTCTTGCCCTCCCGTCAACAGCTGTCATGATCATGTTTTGCTTCTGAAAATTATGTGAATAAGAATAAGAACACTCCTATCCCTGCAAATATTTTGAGTTGCACTCTCTTGTAAATCACTATCATTTGTTTTTTATAAAAAAAATAGAGAGAATATCATTTATATAATAATAATATTTTTTATAATGAATTTATACAAGAGAGAAATTGAGAAATGTATAAGTAATGTCATGAAAGGAAATAAAGAAAAAAGTGAGAGTAATATTTATAAAAAAAAATATTTATGAATAACATTACCTTATATACATTGTATAGAAAAAAAGTTCCTGATATAAAATTTTGAGCTTCTTAACATACTAGTTGTTTAAAGATTAACAATTAGTATTTATCGATAAAAAAAACAATTGCTTAAAAAAAAACAATATCCCATTAAACCTAGTGATCAGGTTAGAGTTGATGTGTTAAATCTTAAGTTGAATCTCCTTATTGATACCCTAAAAAAAATACAGAAGCAACACTCTCACTTTCTCTTCACCATTTAATTGTGTTGTGAAGGTTACTTAAAAGTTAAAAGATCATATAAATAGTTTAATTAGTTGAAATTTGAACCACTAGGTAGTTTAATTAATGGTAAGGTTTGGGTAGTATATAGATATTCTAGATTTTAATCTTGTTGTCATTATAAAAAAATTAAAAAGATTAAGGAATCAATAAATATATATAAAGATATTCTATTATAAAAAATAATAGGTTAAAAATTATGGTAAAATTATATTGTTTTTATATGAGTTCACAAATACAATTTTGGGCAATATGAATAAGATCATTTTTAAAAATTTAACTCAGTTACATACTTTAAAGTTAGAATTCAATTTCACTAGTTAGGTTGAAATAATTTCAATATCATGAAATTATATCGGTAAACATATTTTAAAAAAAAAAAGCTTTTTTAATTTCTTAATAATGTCCTAAAACACTAGTTTAACATTTTTTAAATGATAAAAGCAAAATATTTTGCTTATATATAACAAAAGTAAAACAACAATTAATAGTTATTCTTTTATTTGGATATTACTACATTTTAAAGACATATAAAAATAAAAAATAAATGTAATTGATCTCAATTATTTAATATTCAAATATAGATGCATGAATTTATCTGTAGATTCCTGGATTCATCAATTTAGTCAGCTTCCTAATGATGATAAGGATGGACCGTTCTTCGTTCTGTGTGAAACATGAAAAAATCGACGCATGCAGAGAAAATTCAGCTCTTAACCTGTGCCCCGCAACGCAACGTAACGTTCCCATCTAATACACAGTTCCACATGGAGAGCACACGGGTCTTCTTCCTTTCGCTGCAATTCCAGAACAGCTTTTCTTCTCCATAATATAATCAATGCACAATTATTTTTCATTCAATCAATTTTGCAGAATCTACTAGAGCAATATAATATAATGTTTGAGTCAAATCATCATAAATTCAGAATACAAACTCTGATAAATCATATAATAGTGCGCATAGCAGATTATAATTAGATAACATTAGGAATTTTGTAGAATCTTCAGAAATCAGAATCGTATGTCTATTTTATTCCTTGCAATAAAAGAGAAGCGGGTCTCTTATTAATGAATCTTAATTGATGTTTATCTTATTCCACCTATTGTCCATAAAGAGACAATAACCAATATAAGATTCGGTTTTTCTTTATGTAATATATATTTTTTCATTTTAACTGGTAGTGGTTAGCAGTAAAATTTGTAACAACCAAAGAAAAGGGAAAAAAATAATATGGACTAAACAGTTAACAGTATGTGTGAATCTCCTAATATCTTTGGCTATCTTTTTCATTCAAAGTGACTTAGAGATATTCTGCATTTGGGCTTGACAAATTGGCTAGTGTTTGAGATTGAGATGGCCTACCACTATTGAAGCAAGGTAGGCAGAATTGACTGAGAGCACTTGAATGTGTCTCGAGCACAATACAATACACTACAACCTTCTCCACCCAAAGTACAGAAACAGAGAGAAGGATAAAAAATAGAGGTAGCTAGAACGACAATGTAAGAAGAATAAACCAAAAACTTCCTCCAAGGACCCCACATCGATCGAGGCGCTTCATTAGATTATAACAACAGGATCCACAGCCGTTTCAATAATTAGGTACAACTTGAAAAGAAAAAAATATACAATAAGGTCTTCTTGATCAGGTTAAAAAAAAATTGGGCCAAATTAGCTCAACTTCAGATCTTAATTCATGATTGTCTCTTGTTGAATCCTATCCAGCATTTGGTACACCGCTGCAGCTATTTCATCCACTGATCCTAGCTTGCAATCTTCTTCCACCTAAAAGAAATTTTTTCAAATTATATACACTTTTCATTGCTTACGAAGACATGTATTATACTAAGGTTTTAGAAAACAGTTCGCGATCATGATTTTGATTATAACATCAATTTTATAGAATTATTTTGATCTTGTCTGTAATTTCTCACGATATCCAGAATTACATCAAAATTGTAAAGGCAACTCGACCACAATTTAAAACCTTAATGTATATATGGGGAAAGAAAAGAACAAGAGAAAGGTAAGGTAACACAAACCTTAACGCTAAGAGAATAGAGGACAATTTCCCCTGTTGTGGTAACATTTAGGTGCAAGATTGTGAGACGCATGCCATGCAAACTGGAGACAATTTTCAAGAGCTGCTTTGGCCGTTTCTTGGATCTTATTTTGAGATTTGCATGGCTCTCAACCATTGTCACTTCTATGTCAGCAATGCCAGACTGAGCCTCACTCTTTTGCTCACTCATGGCTGTAGAATTGTCACAGCCACCACTGGCACTTGTTGAGTACTGCGGAAAGGAGAAGAACTCAGAAAAGGTGACATCAGATTTCGCTTCTTTCTCTTTCTGAGCACCAAGAAATTGCAGCCTCTGCTCAAGCTCCTTAACAAAGTTGATAGCACCACCAATTATAGATGCTTGATCACCCTGCATTCCTCAAAGATTTAACTTAGAACACAATCAATTACACCCGTTTCTTTCCTCTTTTTGAGAAAAATTAAACCCGTTTCAGGAAGTAAAAAATAATGCAAATTAGTAGATTCAAGTTTGTGCCATATGTAATTTAGCGATGATGTTTAAGAGGGGTATTTGGATCCTAATTTGTTGGGCTAATTCTTAACTAATTAGCTGCAAATTAATTATGGAAAAGTTATTTTACTTACTTTAAGTAACATTAGAGAGTGAAATATGCATTTTTTACACAACATGAATAAATTACACATGATAGAAACCCGAAGACATTAAATTGCAGATTTCCCTTTGAAGAAAGTAAAAAGTAGAAGCATGTTTTGGTGGAGGAAATGTGAAATTGAAGTACCCTTTGGACGTAAGATTCAGGCATTAGAGAGCGAAGAACAGAGAGATACTCGTTCATTTGCTTCCTTCTGTTGCGCTCTACAGCAATGTGAGTCATTCTCTGGTTTTCAATCTCTTCCTTATTCTTTCTGCTTTTGGTCCTGCGCCTTTTGGGACGAGCAGGGGTGGAAACTGAACTATCTAAGTTGTTCTGTGTGTTGCTGGTTTCTGAAGATTGAGGATTTGATGCAATATTCAATTGAGGCAACATGGATGGTGGAGAAGGAGAACAGTTCCATTCTGCATAAGGATAATTCTCTGTTTGGTTCTCAAGAAAAGGGACACAAGTTTGGTCTTCTTTTTCAAGGTCGAAATCTGCATAGCCCCAGTTGCCTCCACCACCTTCTAACAAGTTGTTGTAGTTGTAAGAAGGGTCTTTGATTCCATAGCCAAGCGGGTCCTGTGGTTGGGGATACACTACTGCTTCTAGTGCCATGCCTCTCTCCCCCTCAGGCAAACACATGCACAATTTTTTTATGTGGGTGCCCTGAAAAATGCCAAGTTGCATGCTATTCAGGAGTGTTTTTGAGCTTTTAAAGGCCCTTTGAGTTTGAGGGGTGAAGGAAGATACAAAATGGACAGTGCTTTGCACGTGAGTAGAACGTATGTATTAGGATTTTATTTTATTACAGCCAAAAAACAAAAAGAAAATAAATAAGAGAACGCATAAATAATTATTTGGCTTTAAATTTCTTTTTTTATAAAAAAGTTTATATGATTTGAATTTCGAAATTTACTATAAAGTTAGGATTAACTTTAATAGCATTTTGGTTTTCTATTGGATTTTGGTCTAATCTTCTCTTAATTTGTTCATCCTTTTTTATTCTTTTTTATGTTATTTGGTGTAACTCTTGGTGAATTTGTATGGCTGTCTAACATATATAATTGAGATGCATACACATCCTTTAGATCTTACACTAACTTAAAAAAAAATGGTGTTTGATTGGACGTTCAATTCACTTGACGGGTGCGTCAACTTTGAAACTAAAAATACTAGCTTCTACTTTTTTGTCAAATTTGGACTTAAATTTGTTATAAAATATGAATCATCAAGTAGGAACCAAACACACTCTAAAACTCAAAATCATTTATAAAAAATACTTATAAAATATCTATTAACAAAATTCTCGTATCAAATAAGAGTATATTTGGATGGAATATTTTAAAATTTTAGAGAATTTAATATTCAGGAAAATTAAAATACATCCAATTAAATTCTTCTATTTTCAAAATTTTGTGTTTGGATAAAGAAATTAATTTTTTTCATTTTCAAAATTTTGTGTTTGGATAAAAAAATTAAATTTCTTTATTTTTAAAATTTTGAACTTCATGCATGGAGAGACGAGTGAGATAGGTGATAGGTGCTGTAGGAGTAGCGGAAGTCGGAGTACTCAATGGCGATGGAGTCGGAGCAAAGAGTGGTGCAGTTAGAACTTCTATAGAAGAATAAAATTTCAATTTCTCACATTTTAGAAGAAAATTCAAATTTCACATTTTTAATTGTTTAAAATTCCAAAAATTTAAATTCTTCATATAACAACTCCAAACAATGAATTCTAAATTAAAGAATTTTAAATTTTTTGACAAATTACTTTTCCTAATTAAAATTTTCTATCCAAACACACTCTAAAAAAAGAATTTCAACTTATATTTTTGGGAGATATGAGTTTTATGTTTGCATACAACAAACCACACACTAAATAATGGGTTGTCAAAGACGTGAGAGAGTCCTGAATAATTTTTAAAAGATTTTAGATTAATTCTTTTTAATCTTATTGCAACAACAAAAAAACAGTCAAAGCACCTATTATATATAAATACATACCAAATTACTTCTCATTTGTTCATTTTCTCATGCAATTAATTTGAACACATTTTGGCAAGACAATTAGTTGATGAATTAAATTCTCTATACATACCAAGTTATAAGTTTTCTTCCAAAAAGACAAAACGTTGATGAATTAAATTCTCTATCCAAAAGGATGGTCCAAATTACAGGGACGAAAATGATGCTCCTCACGAGTCGCACGGTATCATAAAACAAATGCTTCTAGGCTATAGGGGGTTAGACTCAATAGTAACATAATTTAAATCGTGAAAGTATTGCATGGTACCTTGCAGAGGAACCGGAATGGCACTGCAGTATCAATGTTAATTTAGCCTGCATGATTTTTTTTATATCAAAAGTATAACTTAATTGATTAAGTAAAATATGTAAATTATTATAAAAAAATTATTTATCTTTAATTTTTACTAATGAAAAAAATACAAAAAAAAACTCAAATTCACACTTGTGGATTTTCTCACCCTTTGTTTATATACACACATAGCACCATTTGTGGAATTTCGAAAGTCGATGGGAAAATGAGTGAAAACAATTAGGTGATAAAATATGAAGAAAAAAAAACATTAAAAAAATGCATAGTTTAACTCCCTTGTCACATCAACACTACATTAGTTTTCATATCAGTAATCACATTAATCGTCATATACACTGTCACATTATTAATCAACATCTCAATAATAACTTAACAAGTTAACTAATCAACTAACGACGTAAAAAAATATACAAAATTTTAAAATTTGTGTCACAAAATGTACTAATAAAATAGTTAGGTGACATTCGTGAAATTGTAAAAAATAATAAGCAAATTGTGTGATTAAGTTTTTTTTTTTTATGTGTTGAGTCTTTTTATTATCATTTATATTAATTGGATTTTATCATATGTATTTCTTTATTTTTCTCACTTAATAATAAATGGGTAAAGATATAATAGAAAAAATATTTAACATTTTATTGATATTATAAAATGACAATCAAAATGAAATGAAAAACAAATTGTCAACACATCAAAATAAATGAGACAAATAATATAAAACTAATTCTCTGATTGTCAGTAAAAAATAGAGATAATTATGTAGATTTCGATTTATTATGGTCAAATGAAAAACTAAATTAGAATACAGAGTACACTCACGTGTCTTAATTAGCATTTAGAATCTAATATAGAAAAATGTTCACAAGAACACCGCATACTTGTTACTATTCAGGGCATTGACTCCCCAACAGTACAGAGCAGACAGATAGTTATCTTATGGCAAGATTATAATTATTTCACTAAACAAAAAACAAATTAAAGGGGGAATCTAGTTAAATTATAATAATTGACCTATTAACTCCATTTATCAATTGATTGATATGAGTGAACTATCATTATATTATACAGAAAAAGAAAGTGAAATTCATGAATTTAGCACGTGTTTGTATTTATATATGTGTGTATTTTAAAAAATAAATCAATAAACTTAGCATTTGTTTGGATAAATTTATTTTGAAGTTAATTTTATTTTGTTTCATAATTAAAAAAAAATATCACTGCATGAAATCCTGGTTCTTGAATAAATTTTGTCAGTGTAATATATTTTATTTTAAAATTGAATTTTTTATGTTAAAAAAACTAAACAGTAAATGAAAGGAAACATTAATTAAACAAAAAAAATGAATCTAATTATTAACATATTTGATTTCATATTTCATGTGCAATTTTTATACAACATCTCAAATGTGATTTACAAAAGTTAATAATTATAATTTTCACATCATAAAATGTGATAATTATTTTATTGTGAACTAGTTTTGAGACATATTATAAATATGATCGATGAGTATTAGTGTGGAATTATTTTACCCAATTATGCATATTAATTAAATTAATCCTAAAATATATAATTAAGCATATAAATGTAAAATTTAGTTAAAAGTTTATCTATTAATGATTAGTCATTTGGTTTTCCCCTACTGTTATACTAGATAGACGTGATCTTTTCTTTTTGTTGTTGATAAAGAAATGGAATTGATACATATAGCCATATAGGTTTGATACATTGATAAAGTGAATTAAAAGAAATGAAAGAAAAAGCGAATGGCTGGTGAATAAGCAAGTAGTAGGTTCTAATGCCTTCCTTAGAAGGAAAAATATAGGTTATAATTGGATCTGGTCCCTGATGGGTATCCTTGGCTAACAATAGAAAATGATAAAACAAGCCACTAAAGGGGATAAAGGGTGCGCGTGTATGGGAAGAATGTGAAAGAGAAAAAGAGAAAGGGGTTCGTCATTTGGTAATAAGAGGGTCGGAAGTACTACGAGCAGCAGCACAAACGCGAAAATGCAAAAAAGAAAAACAAAGGCTGACGCAGTCAGAGATTCTTTCAAAGCTTTCCAGAGCGAGAGGAGCACACTTCCATCGTCAGAGAATCCATGTGCCTGCCTTCAAAACTAACGTCAACAAACACACTATATAGCAAAGGGAAGGGAAGGGAAACCATATACATATATATATATATATATATATATATATATATGTTCCAATCTCCAACTCACTTGAGTAACCTTTGTTGTTCATAGCTTTGCAGCTAAGACGGACATATATACATTTATTTATTTATATATTTTCAAGGAAAGTTTTTATTAAAATATGTCACCTTGCTCTATATATATAGTACTATACACAACAACATTAATCCTTTTGTTCTATTTTTTATTAATGTTTACAATGTGTTTAAGAGAGTGAAAAGAAATAACAATAATGAAAAAGAATAGAAAGTGATTGGAAAGTGAGATTTGTTTGATTTAGATGAAAAGGCTTAAAAGAAGATGAAGCATTTAGATTAAAATGATTAGATAGATAAGAAAAAATAAAATATTTTTGTTTTATCTCAATCCTATAAAAAAATTATGTTATAAGCATAATCAATTATGCTTGGCGTAATCCATTATTCTCACAGCATAATCAATTATGGGCTTCTCAAACACATGCAAAATGGACTCAAGGAAGTTGACATAGTGTGTGTTTAGATTAGCACCTCTGATTGATTTTTTTTTTAATCAAATTTTCATGTCAAGATGCACCTAAAGCAATTAAAAGTTGCTTCTACTATTCATGTTTGAATGATATGAATCCAAACACTTAATAATCAATTTCTCACAGCATAATCAATTTGCATAGCATTCTCAAACATATACATTAATCGGGAGCTTATTGGGACTATCATAAGAGAGACAATAAAAAAATGACCTTTTTGGAACAACAATAAAAGTGTCATTACTATTTATTAATTATATTGTCTTTCACCTCATTTTTTAGGTCAATGTATTTTTTTCATGGATCCCAACCACTTTCATCTCTATTTCATTTATTCCAAACAATATAGTTCCCCACTTTAGTTTTAGTGGTGTTTCACTATCACTTCCACTTTCAGTCGTTCGAAATACAATTTCTAGCTACAATTGGATGATGGGTTGTCAAGAGTGCATGAGTTAAATTTTCTATCTTCTCTCCAATGGTTTTTATTCTCACTCAAAAATTGATCTCTTAACCCCAATTTAACACCTCTCCACCTAGAAAAATGAAAAAAAAACTTGTACATTTTGGCGCCTTTCTTCACATAGGAATAATACCCGAAAAGAGTCCAAAACCCGATAAAATGAAAGCATGATAAGGGTAAGATATAATAAAATTATTATCAAATTTTTTAATACTATAATGTTTAATACACGCTAGATAATAAATATAATTTTATTTAATTTTTAACGAAATTATACATTTTTTTATTTATGCAGTTGCTTTTCATAAAATTAATAAAGAAATTATATGACATTTTTAAGGTTACAATTCTTATTCAAATATTTTTTTTTAAAAGCATTTGAATAAAACTTATTTAATTTTTATCATTTTAGTTATATATTTTAAATTTACATGTCAATGTTATATAATATAATGAGGAATGTTAGAAATATTTTTTTAATATACTTTTTTCATTAGTTGAGATTTATTAAAAATTACAAAGAAATATTCATTAATTATAACGTGAGACTCAAAATTTTATAATTTTTAATAAATTTTAATTATTAAGAAAGAATATATTCAAAAAGTGTATTAGATAATATATTGATAACATTTCTCTAAGATAATACTATCTAAACACAAATCTCTCTCTCCCTTTATATATATAATATAGAGAGAGACTATTCTCTCGTATTTTTTAAATTAGTTTCTCTCTTTTGGATTAAAAAATACACTTACTTAAGATAGATGATACAATAAGGGAATCATATCTTATTGGTACATTAAATAATTGATTATAATAGAATAAGATATAGAATATGTTTGACAAAATTAACTAAAAAATTCGTTAGTATATAGTAGTTGGCAACTGAGTATGGAAACATTTAAGCTAATTTATTAAACCACAAATGTTCGATGTTGAACACTTGAACTAGTTAAAAAATATAAAATACCAAAAATGAACATATTTACATGATATTTGTATTAAAAAAACATGTTTTTGTTTTAAAATTGTAATAAGAAAAGTTTAATAAATATTTTAAGAATAAAAACAAAATAAAATATAAAACTTAGAAGTTAGAAACTACAAAAAAAAAATTATTTACCAAATAATCAAACATGTTTTCAGTTACTATTTTTTATAAATTAATTAAAATATTTTATCAAACATAATTATAGTCATCATATTATATCTTGATGAACAAATTGATCTTTAAGATTATGCCACAAAATTTAAGAAATAAAACTAATATTTTAAATTTCAGTAAAGAAATTATATAATTTTTTAATATGTTTCTTGTTTCTTATATCAATTTGATTATTTCTTATCAATACTCCTCTTTTAATTAATTTCTCACTTCACAATAAATAAATGATCAAGGATATAATAAAAAAGCGTCAGAT
>PYAF01003464.1:2036862-2072908 GCA_007407185.1 Glycine tomentella
TTTTTAAATAGAGATGAATTATGAGTAAGTTAGTGAATATTTTACATGAATGTCATAAATATAAAAAAAAATGAATATAAGAAAAAATATTTAATAATTCACATTGTAAAATACAGAAACAATCAAAATAAAACAATTTTTTTCTTTTTTTTTTTATAACTAAAACGCGTCATTCAAAATAGAAGAGAGAGTTCTTTTAAAAAAAATGGAAGAGAGACTTAATTTTTATTTATTTTTACCTCTAGAGAGAGTTAATTAATTAGCCTCATAATTGATCATCGTATAGAACTAATAAGAAAATTGTTAGACCCAACTGGCAAGTACCCAATTGAATGATTCACAGTTAGATACATTGTACAGAAGCCTTTCTGATTATCAGCTAATTTCATTGGATAAACTAAAGGAATTGTCCCATACAATGACGATTGTAATTACTATTGCATCAATAATTTAACATTATATGTATAAGCATCTTGTCAGATGTCGATCATCATAATTATATTGATAATGTAGTCGAGATGCTTCTACCAGTGGGTGCTGTAGAGAACAAGAAATTACGCAACCCATGTCGTCTTCGTCATTTTAAGTGGGGGCCTCTTCATTACTTTTTTTAATTTATTGTAGATTTCATAATTACTTTTAAATGGCGGATATAATTAACTATCATTAATTAGAACTCCATGTCTTGTCTTGGCTGTTCTCATGCATAGAAACAAAAATATAAGCATGTATGCAATGTATACAGACATCAATACTGGTCCGTGTGTCTATATATATATATATATATAAAGGAGATTCTCGAATAATTTTTTAAAAATTATTTTTATTTTTATCATTTATTTTCTTAAGATGGATTAAAATTAATTATTTATTATAATTATTAGATCTTAAATAAATGAATGATGAAAATAAAAAAAATATTCTAAAAAAATTATTCTTAAAATAAATAAATATCCTCTTTATATATATATATATATATATTTTGTAGTCAAGTTTTATTAATTAATCCTAAAAATCTTGTTGTGTTAGTTTTTCTTTAAAAAAAAAAAAAGGAAATCCAGTTGTGTTATTTGAAAGAAATTTATTATTGTTTTTAGTATTAATAGTGATTAATCTACTTAACTCAAATAAGGTTGACCAGTAAAATATACTTATAATTAAAAAAAAAAAGATAAATACCAGGTCAAATACATGTATTTGTGTATATTTACACGTGGGAGAGCTAGGGCTTATGTTCCGAAAATATTATGACTACTATCTAAGCATTTAGTTGTTCTATTTTATTTTTTGACTTTTTAACGAAAAAAAAGTTTTATTGTTATTCTCATTTTTAAAATATCAACGAAATATTTATTTTTTTCTTATTATAGTCCTAACTATTTATTGTGGAGTGAGAAAATAAAAAGAAAACATAAATATTAATGAGAAAATTAACCTAATTAATATGAAAGGTAAGAAATATATTACGAATTTGCTTGATAACTTTTATGAAGTTAATCTAAAACATTAATCAAAATCTTAAATGTCAAACAAAATGAGATGAAGTGAGTAATATACATGACAAGAAAGTAGTAAAATGATTGTAAAATTTAGCATCAGTATGCCATCGTCACTATTTGTGTTAACATAATGTCAGTTAAATGCTTATAAAAAACATAATGTCAATTAAATTATTGTTATACTTCAAAATATATTTTTTAAGCCAAATCAATACTAAAATGTGAACGCTAAATGGTTTTAGAGTAGTGTTTTGCATCAGTTAAGTGGATACCTGGTCTCAAAGAAAAAAAAAAAGTGGATACCAATATTAATTTTAGATTAATGTTAAAAAAATTGAGGATCAGGTCGATGTTAATTAGGTTTAATTTTATGTAAATTAAAAGGTTTATTAAAAAAATGAAAATTAAAAGGTTTCTTAAAAAAATGAAAATTAAAAGGTTTAAATGACAACAATAATAAAGATTAATACTTGTGTTTGGCTACATTTAATGTTAGCCGGTAATTAATTTAATATCGGTGCACTTAACACTATTCCATGCAAACTTTAATACTACACTACTATAAGTAAAACATATATATTACATCAGTTAATAACTATAATTGACATTAGTTATTCAATGACGTATATCCTTGCGTTGTAAAAATGTTTTTTTCTACATTAGTTGTATTTGAAATCAGTGAAATTTTTCTTTCTACATCAGAGTTTATTTAGAACCGACGTAAGGCAAGCTTCCAATTTCTAGATTCCAGTTTCGAGTTTCCATATACGTTTTAGATATGTTTGTAATCGATTTGCACACGTACGTGTTCTTCATCCCAGATTCTAGTTTCCAGAATTTCATCTTAAAGAAGAAGAAAAAGAGAATTGAAGGAAAATTAGAGAAGATGATCAAAGGGGCAGTGTCGACATATGTCAAACATGGTATAAAACTCTGTGAATTCCAACAACTTGTGCTTAAGAGCCATATAGGATTTTCTTACTCCAAATTTGCAAATACAGAAGGGTTGGTCGAAGCATTTCCCACTTGAACTTCAAGCAATTCCAACCTACGCTTTGACACATTCAACTTCTCATTCAAAGACACCAACTTGCTCTTTCGCATAGCCTCTGAAAACAAAACATATTAAAACTCAAAGGGGCAGAATAAAAAATCAGAGTTTTAGATGTTTTTGTTGTGATTCTATGCGCTCTAGCTGTCTAGCACTTGCCAGTTACACAATATATAACGTGAAGAACAAAATGGTGATATGTTGATTCATGGATAGATATTGTTCATACAAGGTAACATTAGTAGATTGACGATACAAAATTTCGTTAGTACTTTATAGTAACTTAGATGGTCTATAGTTCATTAGGGTCTAAATTAAAGGATGTAAGCACTTGCTATAATTTACCACTTAGTCGAACAGACTAATTAACAGGTTTAAATTCTTCAAAGTTTCACCTTTGCAAATGTTTTCTTTGATAATCTTTCGTTCGCCTCAATTCCTAATTATTGTGAGCACTAACTGTTAGATATGAGGTTATATTTTATATGTTTATTTTAGTATTTGTTTAGGGTGATGAGGTGCAATGAAACATGATTAAGAATTACAAGAAGATTGACACGGGTAGTTACTACCCGTCTCTGCGAATAAAAAATTAGTTCGTATCCATCTTGTTATTTGTTGAGTATCCATTTGTAAGCAGATATTTATGGATATTCATGACTACTTCTTAAAAAATAAATCACTTTAACCATTTTTTATGTTTTTTCTTCCGAAATGTAAGTGTATAAGATTTATCATATTGTAGAAAAATAAAATTATTTAAATTATCTAAAAAATAATCTCTTTAATCTATTAATTCAAATAAAACTACACTCTCCAGCATAATTTTTTTACAGGCACATCTAGGCATGCACAACTGTATTAAAATAAGACATTCAAGTAAATGTACATTAATGAATGGCAAATACCTACGAGTACAAGTAGTATAAATAGGTAGAGAAAAAACTCGTTTAAATTACCGTGGATACCAATTTAGATATTCGGATTTCTATTTGTGACAAATTTTATCTGCAAGTATTTGTAGGTATAATTCTTTTTTTTTTTTTTTGTCATTCCTAACCTTAGTAGAGAAGAAATTGAGAGGATGGGAAGAGATATAAATTAGTTGGATTATTTCGTAAGAGGAGAAATAATTTAAAAATGATAGGATCAATTGTATGTATTATTTTTCACAAATATATGTACGTCCACTCATATTTCTATTTCTCTTCATCTTTTTTTTTTTATATTTCTGTTTAATCAAACATATTTAATTTCTATTCGTTTTTTTGGAACCTACTTTTACTCTCTTTTTCTATCCACCTTATTTCTCTTCTTCCCACCAAACAGGACAAAAGAATAAAAGCTTATCGTTGATTTTTGACGCCGGAGGGTCAGTGTCTAAATGCTGTGATCTGTGAAGCCTAACCAACAGCGACGTTCAAATACCTGAGATATTGAGTAGGTTAATTAAGCCACACAAATTACAATCATAATTAATTAGGAGTGGACGTGGTTAGGGCTATGACATTGTTTAGGAATTAGGCCGGCTGGTTCATCTCAGTGACAAAAGACTAATTTATTACAGAAGTCAAACCCGCAATAATGAAGAGTATATTTACACATGTACAAACAAAATTTGTTTAAATATTGAGTTTTTCTTAAACCAAAAAAAGAAAAAGTAACGTAATACAGTCATTATTTTTCTAATATTTTATAGCATTATCTAACCATTATTTTTTTGTTATACAAATAAGATTAATAATATATATTTATAAAAAAAATTATAATGTCATCTAATTACAAACTAACATACACATTAGATTTGATAATAAAAGTACTTAAATACATTGAAACACAAAATATGCCGAACTCAAGATTCAAATACTAAATAACAAAAAATATATATAACCAATTCACTGCAATACAAACCAAATATCTCCCAACAATATAACCCAATTCTATTTAGCCTGCAACTGCAAGTACTCTTCAACATATATTGTGGAAAACAAATAGCGTGGGTGTAACAAAAGAGCTAAACCTGGGTCTGGGGAGAAATATAATGTAACGTGAAAAGGCCAACTTTCCGTGCACTGCCACTCATCACCAACTTGAAGGATGATCATCCATTTGAAAGATTCATGATGCGATTGATATATTTGGAAGTCGTGCCATTTGCCAATTGGCAGCACTAGTAGCATCCAATGTGTTTCCGATAGAGTTTAAGCTCGATCACTGTAAATTACTAACGGCTTAGCCGGTCATCAATTACTTTTTTAGATTTCTAAACACATTAAGTAGAGTATAATAATTTACAGGACACTAATTAACGTACCGTTGCTACTGTTTTTTTTTTTTTTAAATTATACAGTGAGCTTAATTCACTGTAATCTTATCAAAACAGGACAATTTTCTTCTTCTTTTCGCTTATTGAACATCTCATTGTTGCCGAAAACTGCCCAACCAACAGCGCCTAAACCTCCGGTCGGCACCCGCTTGCAACTTTCCTGATAGTGTCATACATTGTAAAATGTAATAATTTATCGTGTATGATCGAAGAAAATATGTATATATAGAGAGAGAGTGGACATGCAATAAATTAAGAGGATGGATTCACTTAGTCTAAGGATAATTTATCATTTTTTTTATATTTCTAAGGATAGTTTATCATTTTTTTTAGATTTAATAATTAAAATTAATTACTTATTATAATTGTTATATCTTATTTACTTACATTGATAAGATGCATCCAATTAGATTTATATATATAAATATAAAGTCTGTTTGGATACAAAATTAAAAATATTTTTGAGAATTTTTTTATTAGAAAAAATATTATATTTTTAATAAAAAAATTCTTAAAAATACTTTTAATTTATATCCAAATAAACCGATAAACATCTTATGCATGTTGGCCAGTTCTAATTCTAAAAGCATGGCTTCATTAAGAACTTATTTTTTTTTGTTATGCATAATATAATTATATTTATTTGAGAAATAATCAAAACTTAGTATCAGTAATGTAATATGCGTTATTCTTAAAGTAACAGTATATCAAATCCATTCTTCGCATCTCGAACAAAGGGATTCTGTAAGATAATCAAAGTGACTGACTTAGTTGATTAAAGTAAAGTCTCAGCGCGTATAGGTATAGTTGATCGAAGACCGAAATTGATGAGTGGTTTGATTAATTCACTAATCTACTTATATTGCTAAAGATAGCGAATTTTTTTTTGTCAATATCCGGCTACGTATATGGGACGGAAACAAATTTAATTTCAAGGATTTAGATATTGTTGTAGCCCCAAGAATGACGAAACACACGCAGCCAGCAGGTCTAGTACGAGCCTTGTCCCTTATGAATGACACCCTATACATATAGATATTCAAAATTAACATGCATGTTCATGAATCATGAATGATCTATGTAAGTTTATCCAAGTGTATAACAGCTCACTCTCATATGAATCTCCATGCATGTTTCATGTGAGATTAATTATATTAACTAATAATATCATCATTGAAAAGCTTTACTTGTAGGGTTAAACCTGTATGACTAAACAGACATATAATATTGGGTTAGTAATAACCGTTTAAATCATTAATCAATCTTTCGCATAATATATCAAAAAGTATTTATAACTAAATAATAAGTTCAGTCATTACCTTAAAATTTTCAGAAAGTTAGTCATTTGTATCGCCCAAGTTCTTTTTTTCTAATCAATTACAAAGAATTGAACACGCTTATATATTAATTGTTCCAAGAGTTTAGGATCTAGTTTAAACAACATTGATGTCATGAACCATGTAACTACTATATAGTATTATTCTATTTAGGGGCCGAACTACTTCATGGTTATTAAAATTATATTTAATTTACTAAAAAGTAAAATAAATAATTTTATAAGTTTTTGAATTAACCAACATAAAAACTGAAGATGTTTCATTACAAATGTTATATATAATAATAATAAATAAATAAATAAATAAATAAAAAGTGTTAGGCATTAAAAATGTCTCTATTAGCTAGTACAATTTTATTTAATAGAAATTAAACGGTTTTATTTTTTATAAATTTATAAATAGCTAGTATGATACATTAGTACTAATTAATATATATATATATATATATGAGATAAAAAAAAATAGTATATTAAGAGTATTAATTTGTATACAAATGAAATTCTGTTTTAAAAAAGTCTTATGTTAGTATAGGTTTATAATAAACAATTTAATTTTTATTACACAAAAGTTATACATATAAAAACAAATTTAATACTAATAAGTTGCTAAAATATACTATGTCATTTTTGTAGTGTGATTCTCCCTTTTATAAACGTCGTTAGTCTCTGTTTTAACAAATTAAAATAATAAAGAACACACATGCAAGCGAAGCACGGACATGCATTGTATTGTTATCGCAATTAATTGAATATACATGTCACTTCCTAATTTAGTTAATCAGTGGAGTATTAAAGCGAACTCGCCTTTGTCTTATAGCTGGCTGTCAATATTAATGAATAGATCGAATAAAATATAATATAAAGCACAAATTAAGACTCTTAATAATATAAGTTTACCAAGGGAATTCATCGCATTGTTCTTTCATTACTTGCTGGCTCCCCCGAACCGTGGAAGCAAAAGCATTCGGCACAGTTTTCAGCAACAAAAATTTATTATCACTTTTGATCCTTTCATAACGTGTGAAAACACACCTTGCTGTGAGTCTTTTTAATCAATATATGCGCTTTATTCCCTTGTGTGTGTGTGTGTATATATATGTGTGTGTGTGTGTGTGTGTGAGAGTGTGTTTGTGTTTGTTTTCAACCCCACAGTTTCACAAACAAATGATAAATTAATAAATAAATCATGAGTTCAGCTGCCAATGAACCAGAGCCACAAGAGTCGATTTTAAAAGGCAATTCAGCGAGGAAATCAATAGCAAAAGGTAAAATCTTCTTCCACAAATGTATAACCTAATGTAGTAGAGGAAATATCCATTTCAATTTCTTTAAGGGAAAATTCTTGGACCGCCCACAATCCTCACCTACCCTTCTTTACGTCACCATCCAAAATGCCTTTGCATAATTATTATGATTCTCACAGAGAAAGGTCATTCACCTCCAATCAAATTCTTCTCAAGGCCCTTTTTGGTGATCTCCAGGTGAAAGGAACCTTTCTCCAGTTTTCTAAAGCGTAATTATTCATAAATGAATTATCGTCAATTCGTGTTAAGACTATAATTAATTAAGCTCTTTCATTATATGAAGATCCATATCGATCACACTGTGAGCACACGTTGCCACATAAACAAAAAACAGCTTATTGGTAGGTACGTTTTTGTTTGTTTTCACTTACCTCACCTAAACATAGCGAACTATATAAATGTGTGTGCAAGGGCGACAGTTTCTCTTGTCCATCTTAATTATATTTGTGCTAATGAATATATATTTATAGCCGTGTGTGTCATATTATATACGTGTGCCGTCGTGTTTTTTAGAAGTAAAATTTTCCCATATATATATATATATATATATGTGTGTGTGTGTATGATGATATATACAATATATTGATAAACATCCAAGCAAAATAAAGACCCCAAAACCCTAAAATATGTTACAGCTTACATGCATACGTGTGTATGTATTCGGGCTAGTGGTAGAATATTTTGAGCATTTATTGAGGACAAAGATATCTTTACCTGATTTACGATTCCTCTAGGCTGTTGGATTGGACATAAAGGACATTTGTCATGATGCATTTGGAATGGCACCCAATTGTGGATTCATCTGGGTCATACATGTGTCTCCCCTGTGACGCAACTGCACCATACATCACACTACAGTACTACACAGTACCCTCGCAGCAAGGGTATAGTAGCCATCAAAACAACGGCTTCCAATGAAAAAACCACCTTCCCAAAGTTGAAAGTGGTTTCCACGTCCCATTTCTAACAAACAAGACAAACAAACACGTTCACACTTTCCTTGAGTTTGACAATGAGATTGATCATTGACACACTAAAAAAAAAATAGTATTTTCGATGGAAAATATTTCATCCGTAATTCAAATATTTTTGGCAAAAAGTATTTCGAGAGAAATTTTTGAATTTTCAACAGAAAATTTTTCATCGAAAAATGTTTGAGTTATTGATAGAATTTTTTGATGGAAAAGTTTTCGACAAAATTTTTCAATGAAAAAGTTCCTGTCATCCATCAAAATTTTTTTTTTTTTTTGTAGTAACATCATGTTTCAGAAAATTATACGAGAACAATACCATATAAAAAATAATACATTTTTTTAAATTTTTAATTAACTAGTTTTAATCTCTAAAATTTTAGTTGGTTATCGTTTTTGATTTCTTCAATTAGAAGTCACCATTAATTGTTGACATTGGTGACAATATATATCATGATTTTACAAATCTCCACAATCATCGTAACATCCAATGTTTTTTATCATCATGATCATTGATAATAGTGATGATGACAATATTATGATCATAAAGATGTTTATGGTGGTGAATGCGAAAAAATCAATCATAACAATTGATGTAATGATAGTCATGGTCACAACAAATAATGAATTAATGAAAATATTGATAAAGAGTAACATATAATTTAGATTTGTTAGTACGTGATGAATGAAATATTTTACATATTGATTTTTTGTATATGTAAATCTTTTAAAAATTTGATGGTCACACGAAATTTGGATTTCTTTAATTCTTTAAGTATTTTAATATAATTTAACATAGCATTTTAGTTTAGTGGTTATAATTAATTATGTGTTAGTTTATTCACACTTAAGAAAATCATACTCATAAAATATGTTCTTCATAGTGTGAGTGTGTATGAATATGCACGCATTCATGCTATTAATCTTATATAACATCTTAAAATATGTGTGTGCGGTATTAAACTTATTTAATATCAAAATATTTTTAATAATAAAGCATGCAAAAAAATAAAAAGAAAATTTGGTAAATATTTTAATGGTGAAAAAAGAACAAATTATTACAAGGTATAGAAGTTAAAAATTTAAAACATTATTTATGATTAATATCTAAAAAATGTTATAAATTATTCAAATAAATATATTATCATTTAAGTGTGGATCAATTGGCATAAAGTTGAACTAACTTAACAAGAGATTTTAAGTTTAAATGTGGATAACTTTGTCACCCACTACAAAAATAAATAAATTTATCAAAAAAAACTAGTAATATTATATAGAGGATCAAGTTTTTTAACTAATAAGAAATGACAAAATAAAGCAATGGGTGGAAATCTAGACACCTTATTTGCCAATAATCTAACATAATTTAGGTAATTTCTATTTCTTAATATCTTATCACGATTATGATGGTAATTATTGCTTTGAACCTAAAGAAAATTCCAAATTACATAGGAGCTAAATAAAAGTGGTCTAGAGGACGCTTTTTCGACATTCATGTCCATTCATTTATCTTGCATGTTTATTTTTTAGGGCCCCATAAAATAAAGTTGACGCTGAAAACATTAACTTCAATTAAGGGTATGTTAACTTCAATTAAAATTTATATACAGTTAGATAATATGTATTGCTTAGGAGTATCAACAATATTCTTAAGCGTTCCAACTAAACTCTGGTGATTGTCATGACAAGAAGATCAACTAATTATGGGAACTTAATTAGGGAAGCAACTCCTATATATGTTGCATGTATTTCTGAATGGTTCTATATATCTAGCTGCAAATTGTTCGTGTAAGTGAAAAGTCAGATGGGACTGCATTCGTACAGTTCAACCATTATACATTCAAACTCAAAATAAATGAATCTACATCGATACCATAATTACATTAACTAATCATAACTATCCAGAAATCAGTTTGGCACATATATACTAAATTATCTGCAGTTAACTTGATCGTGGCTTGCGCATATGATGACATGGTGGTACGGGTGTTAGACATGCATATAAAGACCTTCAATTCATTTGTATCATTGTTGTACAGGTTTTGTTCCACAATATTATATCTCTTGTCACGAATTTCATTCCCTCTGCCTTATTTTTATTTTTTTGAACTGCAAACTGAATTATATTAATTAAGAAATGGAAGAAATGCCACAAGGAGTGACACATCGATCCAGCCACAGGATTACACAGCTCAAAAATAGCTCCCCTGTTAACAACATGCTTCGAGACAATAAGTTGCAGCACGCACAGGGAATTGGGAAACATGGAAAACAGAAAGCTAACCATAGCTTTACGACACCGTATTCAACATAATTAATATAAAGTTCAGCTACCCAAGGTTAAAGGCAATGTAGAGAAATAGTTTCCGGCCAGGAAGGAGTATTCATTATATATTTATATAAGTGAACTAATTAAAAAAAACTTATCTAAAAATGCATAATAATCCAGACAACACATTCAGATTGTAATACTAACCTTTAATCATTGTATATAGAGCAAGTACGTTCGCACTCAAACCTGTTCTATTTTATTCTACTGTCAATCAGTAAAAAGTGTGGTTATCAGAAAATAAAAATTTATAACAGGGTAACAATAGAAGAGGAAAAACATACCTAAATTTATAAGTATATTGTATTTATTAAATTGGGAAGAAAGTGTGATTTAACCTCTCTCCGGTGAAATACTAGCCATAGGCATAGAATTTATTCGATAAAATATTTAAGCTTCCAGCGTAAAGTGTATGTTTTAGACATTAAGTTTGGGCCGAGTTACAAGTTAGCCCGAAAGGAAAACCCCTGTCATATTCAGTTGGGCCTAACAGATCCACTTTGAGTAGTTAGATTTTTAGAGATGGGTCAAATTATCAGACTATTTTCCAGATTTAAAAAAAATAGCAGACTAATAGTTTACAAAATGAGTTTTTGTTTCTTAGATTATGAGCCCAAATATCTTATTTATCTTTTAAAATCGGTGGAAGATAAATTTGTGTGGGATCTGCTAATATTTTGTCTTTCATTCCTAGAGTACTCATTTTCAAATTGGAGAAAAATGGATTGTTGTCTTCTTTGTATTGTTCATACGATCCTTCATGTTATATTTTTAGCAAGAAAAGTGTTGGCATCTCATTTCCTAAAAGTATCTTTAGTGTTAGATTTTGAACAATGATCTTGAGCTTAAGATATAGTCTTCACTAAATCTCCCAATATAAGAGGTGAAGAGATCTCCAACATAAAAAATGAGTTTTTGTAGAAAAACTATGAAGATTTGTATATTGTTCAAAAAAATATAATTTTTGTCTCTCTCTCCCTAAGATCTCAAAATGACTTCTACTACTAAAGAAAAAAATGAAAGAGATCTTGAGATATCTTCAATCCTACGTGACACTATAGTATCCATCAAAAAGCGGTCTAAGATTCCAATTTTGGATCTACCACTGAAAATGTTATGACACATTATTTCTAATACAAAATCTCCTATTAGTCAAAATTTAGTCAAAATTACATAGTTAGTAGGATTTATTAATAAGTAGTAAAACATCCATAACTTTTTATTTTTCAATAAATTTCAACTATAAAAAAATGTTAAAGAATATATTATAAAATTATTTAAAAAACAAAACATAAAGGTGAGCTAGAGTGAGATTGCAAGATCATCTAAAGAAAGTTAGTAATATATTCTTTTATATTTTTATTATTTGGTAAAATTTATTATACATAAACTGAATAATATATCAAAATACTACTTTATTAATAGGTTTTTGTGAATTTTATTCAATAATAATAAATATAAAAAAATAGTATAACAAAATAATTGACCAGCATTTTTAATAATTTAAAACTTGAAACAAAAATTATTTACTAAAAACCCAAGCTAAAACTACTCCACTCAAGTAATAATATTTTGAATAGAAAATACATATGTCTCTTTAAAAAACACAAGACTGTTTATTCCAAGCTAGTTATTTTTTATGTTAGATCAAACTGTACTGACAATGTATTTAGCAAAAAGCCAAAGACTTTTAAAATCCAATCTACATTTTAATTTGTATTAATTCGTGCTTCTAGAAGTCATGTAACTAGCTGTAGTTATTTTATCTTCCGCCGATTGCCGCCACCTATAATCCTATATGATTATATCCGTTTATTCAAACCTTTTGAATTTTTCCCATTAAATTTTTTTATTCAAACTCCAAAGTCTAAGCCATCAGAGTTTGTCTCCCCCATAATGTTCGTAGCAAAATGTAATGTAATGTAAACATCACTGACCCTTCCCTCTCCATTACTGAAATACTCCGGAGTCCGGACAAAGTTTTCAACAAATAAGAACTTCTATCAATTTTCTTCTACAATTTTTTTATATTATTTGGGTGTGAAATTATTACATTCCAGCGTAATATGTAGTTTGTGAAATTCTTAAGGCGCACTTAAAAGGACCAATATTTTTTTGTAAAGAAAAATTTACGTATAACATCCTAAAAGAGAAAGAAAAAACAAAAAATTACAGTGTGTATAACAAATATTAGTTAACGATACTGGAGAAGTAACAAAAGTTATGGCACCGCGGTGTCATGAATTTATTATTTATTGCATATACAGGTTGACTAAGATGGTTCATCCCTTGACTATGACCCTCAAGAACGTTGATTTCAATCTGCTTTGTTTCTGTTCAATTCGGGTATGATCGACAGTCAACTGCAAGAACTAGTCAAAGTTTAGTTTGTTTGGGATTTAAACCATCTTGTTCATTAAAACAGAAAGAAAAAAACAACAACAAACCTTTGTCAGTATCTTTAAAATATTAGTTAACGAGTTAAACTAAAAACATTTAAATTGTTTTTATTATGTTCCATCACAAATTTTAAGCATGTTTTACTTGCTTTCTAATAATAAAAAACTATCTATTATTAATTAATGGCATATATATATATATATATATATATATATATATATATATACTTAACAAAAAAAACATAACAAAACACGCGTGATTTTCCAAGCTCATTAGCTCAATAGTTAGTGGACTGGTCGATTTTTTATCAAGTGAATAAATAATTTAATTAAGTTAAATGTTTACTGATGACTCTGATAGCATATAACTGCAATAAAATATTATAACCACTTATAAGTACTTTCTCTGTTAATAATCGTCCTATAAAAATAATTTTTTATGTCTCTTATAATATGAATAATTAACAATAAAATTTATACATAAATTAATGATAAAAAGATTAATTAATTTTGTAAAATTATTATTTTACTTCATTTATTTGTTTATTATTATTATTATTATTATTATTATTATTATTATTATTATTATTATTATTATTATATGTTAAAATAATTTAGAACAATAATTATGGTAAGGTGAAACAAATAATCAACCTTCATTTTTCTTATAAAAAACATCCAACCTCACTATACCATTATTAATGAACGCAAATTGATACTCGATTCCATGGTTAGTAAACTTGTACGAGATTTGATCAAACTTCGCGGCAAGCTAATCCTAGTTTTTTCCTTCTTTGGGTTTATCGGAGTTTTTTTTCTTCTTCTTCTTCTTCATGACTTGGGCTATAGCAATTAGCAAGACTCTAACTGCTGCCCCAAGTCCTTTTTTCATTAAAAAAGATTTTAAACCTTCTTATAAATTATTGTTTAGACTATAGAGTATTTTTCACCTACTTTTTTAAAAAAATAATTTCCTTTTTTAAAAGTATAATGTAAACTTATTAGTTTAAAAAATTATTTTTAAATAAAATAAACAGTTTTTATTTTTTGTTGCGTTTGTTTAAATTATTTATCTTAAAAAACAGTTTTATAATTTTTTAAGAGACAATTTTTATCTAATTCTTTTAAAAAATTATAACAAACGATTATTTAAAAAAATTAAACAAACAGACTCATAGTATTGTTCTTTCAACAATAAGCACTTGTATATCCTACTTGTTAATAATTTTTGGAACTATTTATTAAATCTAGCTCATATCAAAACTATTTTGTATGCATATATCAAAACTAATTTTAATAACGGTAAAAGTATTTTATCAATAACAATACTTGGTTGGACTTAATTAATTAATGCTAATTTTATGAATAAATAGACTAGCTAGATGACAATCTTGTCTTTTTATGTTTTCAAGATGTTATATGTAATTATATTTTTATTTAATACTTATTTTATAAACTATTAAAAATTAGCAAAATAAATAGAATAAGATGAAGATATCATTAACATCACTTGTTTTAAAAAAACATTAACATTACTCAAATAAAACACGTGCTTCTAGAAGAAATTTAAATTTAAAGTCGTTGAAAAATTAATGATATACGACAATCCAGCTCTGACTATAGATCAGAGAGAGTTGTAAATTAATGATCATCCACCTGTTTTCAGTTTTCTTGCATGATATTGCGGCCACGCGTATAGCTTGTACTACTTTCTAACCATCACTCTTGGGAAAAAAAAATAACAATTTAAACAAAAAATTATGAAAATAATGTAGTTGTTAAATTATTTATAAATGTATAATAATTAATTATGTGAAATAATGACATGTGTTATTTTAAGATACCTGTCATTTTACCACACGATATATACAAATTTTAAAAAAATATAATTTTTGATTGTAATGTTCGATCTAGACCAAATTTTTGGCACGCGTGTGGTAACGTTCCTGTGTGAAGTTGAATTCCCGGAACTCCAAAGAAGACTAGCAGTACAGTTTTGGGAGGGCGTTGACAGTTTTATGTAACTAATGAAAGGCAAATTTATTATAAAAAAATGAAGCCAGTGAAATTTATACTATGATTAATAATGAGTTAATGTTTACAGTTGACTCTAAGGCAGGAGTTGGAAGGATGTGATGTTTATCTTTTTATGATTTAATCCAATAGCTGGAAAAAAAAATGACAAGAAGTGAAATTAAGGCATTTGGCAGCGGTGACAAGGTAGTGAAATGTGAATTGTGAAATAAATCCATAAATCAATGGTGTGTTTGGTTTTGTATGTTTTAAGCTAGCTGACCAACCAATAATATGATAATGCACACCATCTAGGACCATTCCCTGACATGACTTATGAACCAATGTGGCAACTTCTCTCTCTCTCTCTCTCTCTCTCTCTCTGGTTTAAAATAAAACCCCTCTTGTCTCTCCTTTGGTCGACTTCTATGACTCTACCTCTTCTATACAGAATGAAGACACACATGTCCATAGTCCTATTCCTCCTCCTGGTGTCACCGTTAATCCCCATCGCCGTCGCGCAGCCCAATGACTTCTCCAACGAAAACCTCAACCAGTTCAACCCCTCCATAGCCATAATCATAATCATATTAGTAGCCGCACTTTTCCTCATGGCCTTTTTCTCCATCTACGTACGCCACTGCGCTGATTCCCCTTCCAACACCGTTAGGCCTCTCACCACCGCACGCTCCAGGAGGGCCGCGCGTGGCCTTGACCCCGCGCTGATTCAAACATTCCCTATCCTCGAATACTCCCAGGTTAAGATCCACAAAATCGGAAAGGAAGCGTTGGAATGCGCTGTGTGTTTGTGCGAGTTCGAGGACACCGAAACGCTGCGTTTGCTCCCCAAGTGCGACCACGTTTTCCACCCCGAGTGCATCGACGAGTGGTTGAGCTCCCACACCACGTGCCCCGTGTGCCGCTCCAACCTCCTTCCCACCGACTCCCAGGATGCTATTGGTGTTATTCCAGTCCCGGAAACGTTAACGCGAGACATCGAAGCCCAAAACGACGCCGTGCAACCAGCGCCAGAGCAGCAGAACGCCGAGGCTGACCCAGTCTTACCTGAACCGGAAGTTGTTTCCCTGGACAAAACGCTAAACCGGAACCGCACGCGTGGGTCGCGGTCGAACCGGCCGCGGAGGTTTCCAAGGTCACATTCGACCGGGCACTCACTGGTCCAACCGGGAGAAAACACCGACCGGTTCACTTTAAAGTTGCCTTTGGAGGTGAGGAAGCAATTAATAAACCGCCAATTACAACGTGCGAGTAGCTTGATCGTGTTACCGAGGGAAGGTAGCTCGAGACAGGGTTACCGAACCGGGGGAGAAGGGAGTAGTAGAGGCAAAATCTCGAGGCGGTTGGACCGGAGTTTGAAATCGGACCGGTGGATTTTCTCTATGGCTGCGCCCTTTTTTGCAAGGGCGTTGTCTATTAGATCGCCTAGGGTTCGAAACAATGATGTTGAAGGAGCGGCGTCCTCGTCGTCTCCCACCGCGCCTATCATGCCGCCGACGGCCGTTGACTCGGCAAGGCCTCCGGTTTAAGCGGAGTTTCGCCAACCTCCACATGCCTGTAATTTTTTATTTATTTTTTCCTTTACTTGCGGGACACGATTTTGTCTTGGCTGAAGAATTCGTAAACTCTGTATAATTAATAAGGTATCATGTTTTATTTGTAGGCCGGTTTTAGAAGAACTGGATCATGGTTCTAAATTTCATATTCTCTTTGAGGTTGTTAAGCTAGTTTAGTTGACCTCAGATTTTAACAAAACTGCATGTGAAAAAAATGCAAAATTAGCATGTATATAAATGTTCTAAAATACCAACAAAAATTAAAAAAAAAAAAAAAATCAAAAAGATACAGCAGCAATTCAGCAAAGGAAAATGTTCAGGTGCTTAAATCTAAAGAGAGAAATATAAACCTGTAGATGTAACAGGTAATGAAATAATGTGACAAGAATACGAAAATGATGAATGGGTGTTAATTGTGTGTTGAAAAATACTAGTTACATATTTCGACAACAGTTTTTCTTTTATCATTTGAAATCTATATAAGTCTCGTTAAATATGTACATCTTATTTCTTGTTTAGTAGATTTTATTTTCAAATTAGTAAGATTTACATGAATTTCAACTCATGCAAAGAAATGTTTACATCTCATTAGATATTTATCATCACTCTTTGTTTTAAGAAATGTTTACATTATTACGTCCTCCAAAAAGGTTATTCTTCAACAAAGGTTATGAGTAAATGGGGTAGGCATTGCCGCATTGGGGTCAATGTTTACTGCACAAAATCATAGAAACAGGGAGAACTCGAGATAAAAAAAAGTCTGCATTTTTTTTAATTAGTTGATTATTTAAAGGAAAATATTTGAGTAAATTAGAATTACTTGAGAAGTTGAATTATTCTGCCTCTCTTGTGTCTCCATTATTAATTGCTGCCGGACCACCTCGGGGCCTTCTAGCAAATCCTTATTTGTTGCATAATGCATAGTGCATACCACCCCACAGAAAACATTTCACTCTTTCGGGGCCTTCTAGCAAATCCTTATTTGTTGCATAATGCATAGTGCATACCACCCCACAGAAAACATTTCACTCTTAAAGCAAACAGAATCAGTCACCAACCTTTAAGTCTATAAGGCAATTAATAAAAAATATATATGTAGGAAAATTTTCAAGAAGAAAGTATATTAACCTATTTCAACGTCATATACCATAAAATCTCAATGAAAAACTGAGTGCTCATAAAATTTAAGAATTATCTTTTTAATTTTTTAAATCGATTCAATTGGTTCTTTAATTTAAATTATATTAAATCATAATTTGTGACGGTTTAAAAACGTCATTAAATAATTTTAAACTGTCATATAATATATATTTTTTTAAAAATGATTTGATTTTAAAATTTAGAGAATTAAAATGAAAAAAAAAATTAAAGGACTATATTGAATTGATTTTAAAATTAGAGGATTAAATTAAAAAAATTAAAAAACTAATTTAACCAAAATTAAACAACTTAGAAAAAAAAAAACTTATAAAATTAAACCAAAGTCTCTGTCTAAGAACAAAACTTACAAATGCTCCCTCAACTTCTTGGTGATTTTGGTCACATAATCGGGGATGGTAACATGGAGTCCTTATATTATATCCTATATTTTCACATTGACGTCTTTTATTTTTATCTTTTTTTGGGTTGCGTCCCCAAGCCTCCAATTTTTTTTTAAAAAAATACATATTAGAATATTAACTTAATTTAGGGTGTTTAATTGTATTTAAAACTTAAAATAATGTTTTAAATAATTTATTTCCTGTAAATTTTGTTTAAATATAATTTAAACAAAAAAAAATATGCATTTCATGTCAAATTGAATTTTGCATTACTTAGTACATCAGTTAGACTTTTTCCTTTTTGTGTCTTGACATTCAAGACAACATATAATTTTTCTCAATTCTGCCTCACTCACGTCAAGAAATTTAATTTGTTTATCAAAAGAATACATGATATGTTTCCTTGAAATCATTGGAATTTTAGAAAGATCCGTAATTGAACAAACCCGTGAATTTTCTTTTTCTCTTTTCCACACTTATTTCTCTGTCCAGGGAGAACAATAACATATTCTGTTTGTCTTGATCTGCCTTTTTATGTTTCCCCGCATGTTTGGGTGAGTCATGAGTGGCGCTTAGATTAACGCGTTTTGCAAAGGAGACAAACAAGATACGTGCCGTAAATTGAATTACAAGTTTACGGATTGGTGTTTTTTTTAGTGAATGCACTCTTTGCCTAAAAGAATCAAATTCCTTCTGTTTTGTGCTCTAAAACTATGGCATTTGCCAAGCCACTTGCCTTCCTTATTGCATGGTCTTCTATTTTTCATTTGAAAAAAAAAAGAAAAAGAAAATTAACTGCTTTTCAATATGCTATATGGTGATTGGTTTTTAAATTCAAGCTAGTTCACACGCAATATAGGTAGTATATTCGTTTGACTTTAGAGTCAATTCAACTTTTCTTTTATTTCCTTTTTGTAAACTAACCTTTCGCTTTTTATCACCTTATCGCTTGCACAAAACGCAAAAAAATAAAATTAAAACCTGATGGCTTTAGTTGACGGTCGTTAGCTTTGTAATTTCAGTTTATTCGCTTTGTAATGCTCCCTAAATAAATTATCAGTCGTAGTTGGCGATGAGCAGCTAGCATATATATCAATTTGGACCAGTTCAAACTTCAAAGCAAAGGTTAGTTTCAAATCATAATTGATAGTAGTACTATACTATATAGTTAATTAATTTGGTAATGCATTCCAAATTTTTAATGCAGCCGCCAACATAAATGTTGTTGCATCTTTATTGAAAAAAAAAAAAAAAACATAAATGTTGTTGCCTTTGATTACTTTTTTTCTTCCTCTGATTAAACTACCTTTTATCTCAACATTTGTCGTTCTAGCTTGAGGTGCATTCTATATATAAATAAAAGAGAACTTATACTTGACATGTACGGTATTAATATAAAATACTTTCCAATATATTATTTATTATTGAATCATATTTAATAATTATATAAATTTTATGAATATAGTTATTTATCGTAAAAAGGTTAAAATAAATGTTTAAATCATATAATTGAAGTAAATAAATAGCACGTGACATGACCTATTGAACTCATTAAACTTTCATAATTTTGTTTGTGGGAAAACATTAAATAGATATATCATTCCTATAAAATAATCATTGAAACATATTTTATAACATTTAGAAATTTAACTTTGTAATGGTTAAAATTTCAACACTTGCGAAACTAAATTCTGGAATCATGAATTTCCTTTTTCTTATTTTACTCAGACATATAAAATTGGGGGTAAGTATTTGCTTCCTGATAGAATCAGACATTGCTTCCTACAAAAAAAAGAAAAAACATAAAGAGATAGAATCAGACACTGCTTAGAATCACAATATGTTATGTTATTCATGGAGGTCAGCGACATCTCAAACTTGGTGGTTCATGTACGAACAATGCTATGGGCTTTCTTTTTTTCTTCTTGTTAACTAAGAAAAGAATAATAGGTCAATGGGTTGTGGTTCGCTCTTGTGGTCGCAATGAGTGTCACCGTGAAAATGAAGATCAGTGAATGTTGTGAACTTGTGATAAAAAAAAAAAAAAAATTAAGGAGAAAAAAGTATCAATAATTGTGAGGTTAGCTGATGAAAAAAAAAGAACGAATGAGAGAGTGAGTGGTGCCTCATCTTTAGTGTTTATTATGCCTAGTTATTCTATTTCTAGTGAAGGATATGAGAATAAAGGAATCTTTACTTTTTTTCCAATTCATAAAGAAGTGGACATCTCCTTGTTCGTGGGAAGTTACGAAAGAATAAAATAGAATTACAATTATTTTTTAATTCAAAAAATTAGTTTATGGAACTGCTAAAATTTTAACCACCTTGAAGTTAATTTGGCCCACATTAATTTATACAGAACAATTCGGCCCACATTGGTCGACAAGTCAGGTTAGTTCGTGAATCAAACAGGCATGAGAAATAAAAGATATGGTCTCACTGTGGCCCTGTGGGCTAGCAGACTATTCTGTGAACCTAAATAAAAATAGTAAAAATTGAAAAACGAATAAAAAAAATCCAAAAAATTAAAATTTCAAAAATTTTCAGAATAATAAATACTAATAGAATATTAAAAATTTATTTATGCAGGTCAAATAGTTTGAGCCACAAACCCATATACCAAAGCCATTTTAATTGTGGGCTAAAAGGTTAGCTCACATAAATTTGCATTCGAATGGGCTTAAGAATAACTAGGTTTAGGCCCTGCATGTTGCCAGTTAAGCGGGTCAATCCATGAACCGTATCTCATATAGGATTTGTTTAGATAAATTACAAAGAAAAAAATGAGAATAACTTTTCTATAAGTAAAAATAAGTTTTTTATTAACTAATTTGTATAAATTCAGCTTCTCTAAAAAATGAGATAACATCTACAAATAAGCTAATGGAAAACTCATTTTAACTTATGGAAAAGTTCATTTCATTTTTTTCTTCTTACTTTTTTCTTCTATAAGTGTTTCTAGAGAAACTTACATCCAAACAGATGCTTATTCAACTCCACTCTTGATTTTGATGCAACTCTTTTTTTTTTCATCAAGTGCTTATAGCATTTGAATGGAGAATTCTCTTTCTACTATTTGTTTAGATACTTAATTTTCACATTTTTCTTTTATTTCTATTTATTTTTCATTATAATATTTATGAATTTTTCTCTTTTTTTTTTCATCCTCCTTTTTTCTACACCAAGTCATCCAAAGATTGGGATGAACATTTAACATTTTTCATTTTTTCCTTTATTTTTTTTCTCACTTTTATGTTATTTGTCTTTGTGTGTGTTTGTTCTTTAGTGTTACTCATAGAGACAATAATAAAAATACAAAAGTTGGTTTAGTGATGGAAGATGGAAGAAAAAAATAAAATAAATTACAAATTTAAATCTATTTAATTATCATCCTAACAAAGTTAAAAAATTAACATTTGTCAACAATACATATAATGAGCTGTCTCTTCCCTCCTTTTTTTGTCCATGTCATGGGCTTGGCGCGTTCCGCTTTTCCCTTCTCTCAGAAGCTTAACTATTTCCCTTTATCATAAGACATATAAAATAGTAAAATACGTACGTAAGAGTTGGCTTGATTGAGAAATAAAAAAGTGCTTACTATACAAAAATACACAAAATACTATGTAGAAGCAGAGCTATGGACCCCATGAGTCCAAGACCATCTCTGAGTATGAGCTAGTGTACCCCCTAAATTCCCATGCATTATGATGCTAGCTACTAGTTTCCCACAGTAGGGTAGAGATATATTCAAGTTCAACGACTGAGAACTAAAGTAAAGATGCCTATTAGCTGTACGGCCACGAAAGTACAAATAATCAAATGGACATATGTACTCAACATTTTTTTAAGCACAAACAGATTATGATTGATAACCGGAGCCATGAGGCCAACGTGCATCCTACAAAGAAAAAGACTTTTAATATTCGTGCAGCATTTTTTTTTAAAAAAAAAATCATAGACTTTTTGGTTAGTCTTTTTTTTTTTTTTCACCAACACATACGGATTTCTTCTACAACTATCTTTAATTTTGAAAATAATTACTAGTATATAAATTTTTGGTTCATAAAAGAAATGATATGGGACAGCATTTGTAATTGTATCAGTCGGATGCGAAAGCTGGGTCAAACTCGTAGAAGATCACTACTGTTCAGCATGTTTTGAAACAGTGCACAATCTTGACTCTAGTGATTGGCAGCATATGAAGGTATGTCAGAACCATCGCGATGGATATTAATTGAAAGGTCTTTTGCCTTGCTTTTGTACTAATTTAAAAGTTGAATTTAATTAGTTACTTTATGGTATACTTGGTTTTAGAAAATAAACTGAAAAGAAATAAGAGAGAATGAAGAAATATAATAGAGTAGAAACTGTAAAGTAAAATGATTTTTAAGTCTGTAAAATAGAAGAGAAAGTGAAAGCAGAGAAAAAACCAACATGCAGGAAAAATAACATTAATATCTTAAGTAAATAATAATATAATATAAAGAAGGGATATTTTTGGCATTATGTAAATAGTATTCCTTCTCTTCTTTTTTATGATCATCATTCTGCTGGTTTAATTCTTCCAAGTGGTGGGGCTTCATGCATGCCTTGCTTGACCTATTTTATTTTACTAACCCAATATGAAAATTTAGTTTATTAAAATAAGTAAAAATAAAATAAGTAATTTTCTCGTTAATAAGATAATCAATAATAATTAATATTATAGCTAATATATTTATAATTTCTTAATTCTTATACAGGTACATCTAATATTGAATTTGATTTTCTCGTCAATAATTAAAATTATTCATTTATCCGTTAAAGTTACTCACTAGTATATAAAAAACCGGAACCTAAACTTCATTGCATATATATGACATGTCAGTATAAACTAGAAATCATGGGCTTAGAAGAAATACACGTATCACTGTTCTAAAAAGCAGGCTAGACCAAACGGTTTGATCAATTTGACCACTAATAAAAGCCATGCCCGGTTGAATTAAGCATTTAATTAAATCGTTTTTGAAGTGAAACCAAGAAGAATTAATAGTCAACTCGACGTTGAACTGATAAGAATCAGTTACAGTATGACTTAATATTGGGCATATCAAATTAAAGGAGTCAATCATGGTTACAAGACAAGAGAATTTATAACTAGACATTAATTTTATTGAATACGAGTGATACTCATTCTATACGCATATTGATTTATAAGTGTTGGTTTCAGACTTAGAGTCAAAGTAACCCAAACATGGAACCGTGTGAATTCTGTAATGGCCTCCATCACTCACTTTAACTTATCCTAGTAAGTAGTGAAGGGATAAGCAAAACCAAAAGAATAAAATGGCATTGAAAGCCTCAAGTGGCTTAAATAATAAAGCATAGTAGCAGTGATTGTTTAATGCAGGTAAAAGGTTGAAGCTTCCCATGACCGCCTAGCTTGTATGTTTTATGTGAGAGCCAACTCATAAGAAGCCATTCTTAGTTGTTTGTTGCAGCCTCCGCAACCGCCTTTGGTGCTTTGTCTCTATAAATAAACGTATGTACGCGTCACTCCCTAGACTCTGTACGGAAACTTGAACTATATACTCAAAACAGATATTTTAAAGACACTGACAACAGTTTCCTCCTAACCGCCCTTCACAATACCTTATCCTTTCCTCATTCTCATTCCTACTTAAATGCTTGGTTCTCCTTTTAATTTCTATATATTTCTCTCCTGGAAACAACTACTTTAAGGATGAGTAAACAAGACTTGTTGAAAGTTCAGGTACTATTACTGTTACCATGTCTCATGGCCTTGTTAAGTGAATATAGTTACAGTTATAAATGTTTGCCTCTTGTGTGTGTGTGTTTTGTTTTTCTTTCTTTCTGTTTCTTTTCTCGGGTTCATGAAATGTTAATTCTGAGTAAGTTAACTGATTTATGTTGGTCTTGGTGTCATAGCAGAGCTGTGTTCTCAAGGTTAATATCCACTGCGATGGCTGTGAGCAAAAAGTCAAGAAACTGCTGCAGAAAATCGATGGTACATTCTTATCTATTAGCATACCCCTCCTTATTTTATTTTATTTTTGATGTTAATATGCTTCATCTTTCAACTTTACCATGTCAATTGACATGCCTTTTTCGTTTTTGGTAACCCTCCTGAATTAGATATGTAATGTTCTATATGACTTAACAAACATATGATGTATAATTTGTTATTTCGAGTCTTTAACCTTATTTTGTTGTATATATGGTTCCAATTTTCATGTGCTAGCTGGATTAGATTTAGTTGCTTATTATTTTTTTGTTGTTAATAATAATAATAATATTGGATGCTGTTGTTGTTGTGAAGGGGTTTATTCCGTGAGAGTAGTTGCAGATGAAGGGAAAGTGGTAGTGGCAGGAGATGTGGATCCAGCGAAACTGGTAAAAAAGCTAAAGAGGGGAGGAAAGCATGCTGAGATATGCCAGAACCAGAAAGGAGGAATGATGTACAATCAGATTCAGAACTATCCCATCAACCCCCAATTCGAGAACATGCAACTTGGTCTTGGGGGAAAGGACAATAATAATCACAAGGGTCAGAAAGAGAAAGGTGATGCTGCGGCTTCTGGTCAACTAGCACACTTCCCTATTCTTAAAGGGGTTCAGGATCTCAAGGTACCTGCCAAGGAACAAAAGTCTGTCAAGTTCAACTTGCCAGAGGAGCATGAATACGATTCCAATGATGATGGTTTTGATGAATATGACGACAATTTTGATGATGATTATGATGAGGAAGAGGAAGGATTAGGCCATGGACATCCAATGCAGAACAAGATGATGCCAATGATGGGGGATGGCCGTGGGCCTCATGGGCCTCCTGCTATGATGGATGGGCCTGCCAATAATCACAACTATTCTGGTGGGAGTAGGAATATTAATGGAAGTGTCAAGAAAGCTGACGTCATTGATCAGGCAATGCTGTTCAAGGGCAAAGGTGGAAATTTCAATGAGGCAAAAACTGAATATAATGGTGGAAAGAAAGGTGGTAGTAGTAACCAAAAAGGTGAAATCAAGAAGGGGAATTTGGATAAGCCTAAGGCAGTCGGTGGGGTAGATTATCATAAGAAAAAGAATGGCAAAAGTGAGAATGGATTACTCGGTCGGTTTCTAGACTTTGGGAAAAAGAGCAAGAAAGGAGAATTAGAAGAAACAACTTATTACAATACGAGCAAGAACCAAAACAGTGGTGGTGAAAATAAGAAAGTCAAGGAAGAGAAAAAAGGGGAAGGCAAATTGGAGGATCATGGTAATAAGAGTAAAAATGACTTTGATTTTCATGATTATGATGATACCCCTCATCCCAAAAATGGCAAAAGTGGTAAGGGTAGCAACAATGTCAAAGAAGGCCAGATGGGCCCGGGCCCAATAATGGGTAATAATATTCCAATGCGTCATCATCAGATGGAGAGTATTCAAGCAGTACAAGGACTTCCGGCGATGAGTGGTGATGGTGGGTATTATCAAGGGATGGAAATGCAACATGCTCCATACAATAACCTTCAGCAGCAACAGCAGCACTACATGGGTATGATGATGAACCAGCATCAACATCAACATCAGCAAGCAAATATGAACAACAACATGTACCCAACACCCATGATGTATGGTAGGCCACATCCATCTATGAACTACATGCCACCACCTCCTATGCCATCTCACCCAATTGCCGATCCTATTACTCATACTTTCAGTGATGAGAATGTTGAGAGCTGCAGTATCATGTAATTAATTAATTACTAGTGACAACTTGCTTTTCTGCTCTATGATTCGGTCTTTAGGGAGTTCATTAAATTTTGTGTAGGACGGAAAAAGTGTAATGTTTAGGATTATATTATAATATTATATATAAATAGTATATTGTTTGCTCATTTTCCTCTCGTCTTTGTTAGAAAAATTAATTAGGCATATCTAATTTTATAGTAGTTTATAGATTATTAAAACAATAATTCAATGCGATTTTTTAAAATGGCAAAATTAGACAGTTGTCACTATTAATGGTACATGGAGGACAGTATGCCACAGCCAAGCACCGACAATCAATCACATGGCCATGATAAAGTTCTATTTCTAAACTGGAGGAAAATCCAATGCTCTAAGTTTGTGCTGATATTGGCCAAAAGTGAGCAATATCAAAACATAGCATTGAATACCTAACTGCGAAGTACACCCGTTTCGAGTGAGTGGTTCGGCACTTCCTTTAATTAAGGTTGTAGGGTTGATTTTTCTTAGATATGAGGTTACATTATTTGAAAGTGTCCTGGTGAGGATTAGGATTATAAATCATATATTTTATATATTAATGAATAATAATTATCACTTCATTGTTCATCCATCCACTAAGTAGGTAATTTACTTATCTCATTAGCTTCTGAAATATACTATTATAAATAAAGGGATATTGAAGAGATTTTTGAATTCTACTATAATTTAATAAATTATTCACTGATTTGATTGTCGAAATACTTTTATTCAAGTAGGAAATCAGATTGTTGATGAAAATCAATATGGAGAGTACTTCAGAATCTAGTATCATTCTCGTCTGTCCAGAGAAGTTTGACGTGCTAAGTAAGAGACCAAATTGCTGATGGAAATTGACTTGAAGAATATTTCAGAATATGATAAGAAGAAAAAATATTTTTTTAACTAATAATGAATTAAGTGGTGGGAAGGGAATTAATATGGGTTTAGATGCTTGCTGATTATCCCTTTATACTAAAAAAAGGGTACAAAGTACAAACCCATTGATAAATTGTTTACTATAATATTGTACAGTATATTGTTATTTGATAATTTTAACTTCGTCGAGAAGCTTGTCCTGAAATGAATATAAAAGTTTCAGATAATATAAGCGGGTAATTTCGAGGGTGTATTAATATAATTATCTTTATAATAGAATCGATTTGTATGTACGTGTTGATTTGAAATATAATTTTTTGTCATTTACTGTTTTGACCTTTTTTTATACAGATGAGTTATTTTAATAATTACAAATAAAAGTATATAAATTTACTGAAAATGAAAAAAAGTTAATACCGCCTAAATTTTCATTGAAATTTTGTCATAAACATATATATAGGGCATATTTGGATACAAGTTAAAAATATTTTTGAATTTTTTTTTATCAGAAATATAATACTTTTTTTCAGTAGAAAAATTCTCAAAAACACTTTTAATTTTTGTAACTAAACATATTCATATTTTGGATCCGCTTTTTTCATAGATTATAGACATGATTGATCACAAAGCATATCCTAATGGGGGATAGCAATAATTATATGGAGCGAATAAAGTATGGCCTTCTGGGTAAAGCAAGCAAATGAAAGGAATAGAAGACGATGGAAAAGCAAAGGGAAGAAACAATAAAAATATATAATCACTAAATCAGAGCGAAAGGGATACACACGTTCATTCAATTTCAGATGAGGCAATCTAGTATGCAGTTTTCTCTAGTCGTCATTAAGTTTTTTAATATATATTTTAAACGTGAGTCAATCATTCTTTTTAAAAAAGACTTTAGTCAATCATAAATAATGTTTAATTAATCACGAAACATTTGTAATGTATGTTAAGTTTGTGAGAAAGAAACAGAGTTTGATTCCCATAAAATATACCCCTGGTGGTACCAAATCAAAAAACATACAATTGATTCAAATATTCGTCTCCTTTAATACGAATTTAACAGTAATTTTTCATTCACTTTTATATAACTACCAAGAAACTTGTATCACGTGTATATGTTAGAACAGTTTGGGCCTTTTACATCCTGGGACTCAGTGGGCGTGGGATTTTTGGTCAACTATATACAAAGGGGCTTTTTCTAAATCTACTCTGCTTTTCTATGTACAGTCCCTCTTTTGTTTTCTGTTTTTAAAATTTTTCATTATCATAAATACTCTCATTACCCGAAGTAGCCTTATATACATATATATTATAAAAATGTATAAACATTATTCTCTGTATTGTACCTTTGATCAATCGAAGGTATTCCAATTTTATCTTAATATCGTTTCATTATATTGATTTTCATCATACAAGGGAAGCATGACAATCAACCAAGTTCGAGCAGTTTTTTTTTTATCCTTGTCAATTCTGGAACGTAAGCCACGAAACCACTGGGGGTAATCATTATTCCATAGAGTAATAATATCCGGAATACAATTTAATGCTTTGAATTAGTTTCAAGACAGCAAGAGAATGAATTGCTTTGAATTAGGTTTAAGGCATGCAAGAAAACTAGCTATTGTATAGCACAAATAACAATAATCATAGTGCTTTTAAGGTTAATAAGGTGTACATAATGCTAATTTTCCATGGGATCTAAAGGATGTCAAAGACTCAAAGTAGTTCGGCTATATGTACAAACCCATACAAATACTAGTAAGGAGGCTCCATGACCAAGTAATCAGAGCCCAGCGAAAAAAAAAAACCCTAATATAGTTCGGGTTCGGCTATATATTTACGTGTCCTTGTCGAATTAATTAAAATAGTAGCTTATTTTTTAATACTTAATTAGTGTCATTGAATTTTCAGACTTGGATTATACCTCCAGTAGATATTCGTAGTGCTTGTTTGAGAGACAATTTTTTTTCCTGACGTTTGAGAGACAAGGTGTTTGTCTCTTAGTTGGGTTTTGCAGTTTTGCTGCTTAATTTGTTTTTATTTGTTTCACATTACAGAAAAAATAAAAAATAAAAAGAGTGTATAGGCCTATGATCGATGTAGAATACTATAAACACGAGAGACGTTAATTCCTTAGTCATTTTTTATATCTATTTTTAATACGCGATCAGTTGTTAAAAACATGAACTATATATATTCCAAATAGTAACCCAATTAGTCCCTGAAAATGTTAACTCAATTGGATGGAAAGATTAAAGTATATTATATTTGTAATTTTGAAGGATAAAATACTTAATTTCTTGTTTAAGGATCAAAGTGTTTGTTTGAATTTTTTTCCACGGACCAATTATGGCAATTAAAATAAATATAATTAATAATTTTCAATACATTTTGTCAGTATAAAGATATGTTTATTTTATAGAAAAATAATAACGAGTTGGAGGAGCAAATGTATTATTAAACATGATAGTGCTAATGAAACATAAATATTTTTTTATGAGAATAAAGTTTGTATATTTAAGTAATACAGTATACAAGAATTTGCAAGAGTAGTGATGTGTGATTACGTTTCTTTTCTTGAAAAGAATTGATAGATATATATTGATTTATTCGAGTCTATGCAATAATACAATGAATTATTTAACGGTGTCGGTTGGTTCTGCATGACTCTCATTCATAACACAGTCCTAACATAAGGTACGTGGTCCGTGAAGAATGTCATGGCAGAAGTGCAGAACCGAACCGTGAGGTAGACAGCAGTGCTGTCAAAACGGGTCCAACCCGTGGTTCAGCCCATTTTGGCCCACAAAATTGGTGGGTTGGGTTACAAAAAAGCTGGCTCACCAAGGTCCTGGGTCATTTGGACCCGACTCACTTAAATCGCAACCCACCTGGGTTGAATCCTGATGAGTCGGGTTGGCTCGCGGGTTGGACAAAAAAAAAAATAATGGAAAAAATGAAGATGATAAAAATGAAATTGATTTGTCAAACCATAATTCTAATACTCTTCCTATACAAGTTAATATTAATGATTGAGATATGAGAATTTGATATTTGAGGAGTTAGATTGGTGTTTTATTATTTTAATATTGTTGAACATATTTATATTTGTTTAAGTTTCATGTACATTTAGTTTGAGGTTAAGTTTGATGAAGTTTGTAATATTTAAATTTACTTAAATTGGTTTAATTTGCATTTTTCTACACTTATTTTGTGATTTTTTTTTATTTTTTTTTTATTTTTTTAAAAATTTAAAGTGAGTTAACCCACGAGCCAATTCACGGTCCAACCCGTATAACCCACCAACTCGTGTGGATTAAGCTAGGTTAGGCAAAATCTGACCCATCACCAAAGTGAGCCAACCCGGCCTAGTCCGAATTGACCCGTTTTGACAGGTCTAGTAAACAGAGACGTTTCAGTTAATGAATAACATGCTTGAACTTGCAAAAGTTCAAGAAATTATATAATTATCTTCCTTCTCAAATTTGGGTCAAGTATGTGTTTAGAGCATACCCGAACTTAATTAACTACACTGATTAATTTACATCAAATACAATTTATTACTAATTATGAATCAATATAAGGTTAAAACAATTTTCAAGAGTTTATCTATTGGAAAAAACTTTATATTTCCAATAGAAAGATTGTCAAATTACTTGTAAGATTACCTTGGGCTTAAATTAGTTTAATGGCTAGCAATGACCGAAAGCAGAAGAGCTATTAACAAAATCATTATCAATATTTAACTCTAACTCCATACTTAATAGTTTAGAGCTCAACTTCAAGCTTGAACTGATGAACAGTTCTACTACAGTTTAGCAATACACTTAAATATGAGAAATTATCATATGGGTTTGGGACATATAATCAAATATTATTATTAGTTTTATTATTGTAAAAAAAAAGTTTGATTATGTTGGAATAATTTCTTCTCGAATACACTGTATTGAAGATACTCTTTATCATATGTTTGGGGACGGGTTCTAGCGTGCACAAGGTTGTAAAGTCAGGCACGTTACACAAGTTTTTTTAAGACCGTTGGATATAACCCTCAATTAGTTAACGGTGCAGATCTCCAAAGTATAACAAGTGAGAAAAGTATTAAACAAAAAATTGTATAGTCAAATTTTTGGTTTCTGTTTTTGTGTAACGTGAGTTCGATCCCACTTGTTGTCATTTATTTTCAGTTAAAGGTTATTTTGGTATAAAAAAGGAAAATTGAAAATGAACAACTCGTGCTACTGTTTATACGTTGGCATAAAATGACCACCATTCATCAACAGGTTCAAGAAAAATAACATTTTTTTTATACACGCTGTGAAAAATGTTTAATAGTACTTTTATTCCAGAAGTTATGTTTAATCGCACTCAACTATGATTTATGTTGTAGATTTTAATGTATTTTAATTATTTATTTATTTTGTTACATTATATATTTAACATTTATTAGTAAAAAAATAACACTTAACATTTGTTTTTCTTATGTGTACATTTAACGTTTAACCATGAATCATTACTTTAAATATTTTACAAATACTTTTTTTTTTAGAGAAAAACATTTTATATGGATCAAAGTTGATGATTTAGGGTAAGGTGTAATTACTTTTTTATCTTCTAATTTATTTATTAGGTTTAATTTCATCTTTTTATTTTTTAAAAGTTCAATTAAATTCCTTAATTTTTAAAATGGAAAGGGGACTCAATGTCTTTATCTTGAAATAAGGTTGATTTTTGGGTCTATTTTAATCGATTAAATTAGTTTGTAATCTATTAGTTTGAGTCTCAAATACTATTTTATTGATTATGGACATGTTGTAATTGATTTCATTGAACCTAAAATATAAGTTACACATTAGAATAGGGGTTAACTTTGGATAATATGTTAGATAAAATTTAAAGTTTTTTTTGCAAGATGAAAATTTTCACAAAGTAAGTTTGATCACAAATTAAAAATGGATGCTATGCATGATAGCATCCAAAACTTTTTCAAAAAGTTTTCACAAAAGATTTCTCTCTTAAAACTTGTGCGTCCAAAATAAGATAGAAACAATTAAGATAAAAGAAGTTATAATAGAAACTTGAGTAAAAACATAAGATTTATACTTATTCATTCTAACTCTTAAGTTTAATTTTCTTTCCAATTCTTAAAGGATTCCACTAATAAAAAACTTATTACAAACAAATTTTTACATTGCTACTAGTCAAATCCTTGCGTGTAACACATGTGATGATTGCGACTATAACGATTATACGTGGGGAGAAAATGAATTCTAGACTGTATCTCCTTCTTGGAGGCACAATAGATGGAACGGACACAGGATTTGAAGCTACGTTCTTTCTTTCTTTTATTGGGTTTAATGACATGTATAAAGATGCTCAACATATGTTTGTATTAGGTATATTTTCTTGAGTTTTATTAGGTATATTTTTAAAGTTTCTCAACTCGGCCTTGATCAGAATAATTTTACTTCGACTTAAGTTGGAGTTGCTTCACCTTTACATTATTGTAAATAAGGAGTTAGTGTTGATGTTTGTTTTGATCATGATTACTTATTGTAAATAAGTTAGGTGCTCATCATGCTTTGCATAGTTAAATAAACATTTATTAAACGATCTCATATTCATATGAATATGAATGCTAATTACAATAGTATAAGAATAACAATTAATATCCTCAAATATATTTTAATTAGAGATTAATCAAATTGTAATAATATATTTTAAATAATATAAATCAAATTAAAATAATGTATATATTAAAAATTTGATTTTAAAATTATAGAAATTCACGAATTTAATTTTTTTCCAGAAATTTGTTAATATTTTTAAAAGATTACGAAACAATTTATAAATTTTATTTTAAGGCAACTAAGCATGTTTGATAATATATACTGTTATAAATACTTTACAAAAATATAAAGTTGATGATGGCGTGGGGGTAGATTATCTTAGTTCTAGGTTCGAATGCAAGTTGATTTAGGCATTTAGCCTTATTCTTTTTTCTAACCAAAATAAATGTAAATGGAAAACATTTAGAAAAAAAAAAATCATAATTGAAAACATCATCCGGTGGAGTCGAGAACCCCACAACCACGTGACCCCACAGTATTAAAATAAGAGTTTGCTCTACAGTACATGCGATACTTTTTAATTCTATACTTTTTCCACTTCTTATATCTTGGAGATCTGCACCGTTAACTAATTAAGTGTTATATCCAACGGTCTTAAAAAAACTTGTGTACCGTGCTCGACATTTCAATTTTGTGCACCCTAGAAGCCTTCTATGTTTGGGTTAGTGTTTGCAACAGTTGACGTGCATCACGCCGGAGGCTATTTGGTCTTGCTTTTGCGTCTTTTGTTCAATTTTGACGTGATTTTGTTGGTGAACACGCGTACTTGAAAGAATTTGAAACACACACTATACTTATTTGGAACTTATTATAAATTACATAATTTTATAAGTTTCACTTCTTATATAATGCTTCACTCATGCATTTATAAATTTTGATAAATTTTAATCAATGATAAAGAATTTGTTAAAAAAGTATATTATTTTATAATATATAGGGTTTAGAATGCCATTTTGTGGTTGAGCGCGGAACTGTTTGGGTGACAAATAAAACATGAAAGTCTATTATTTAAATTTTCCATTAGATTTCTATTTTACTGATGAATTTTGCTTAGTTAATATGAGCTAGCCAGTTGGGAGATACATCAAAATCTCATGAAACAGTAGCATGTAGGGAAATTAATGTAGTACAGGGATAGCAAGACAAAAATCCAAGCCAAGCTAGCTAGTCACCAACAGCTACTCACGAACTCGATCCACACGTCCTTTACAGAGTTGCAAACGGATGAAATCTGCATGGCATGCAACTAAAGCATTGTTCTCAGCTGCCAAGTACCCCTCACACTCACCAACCCTTTGTTTTTCTCCTCATTGCATGTTAACTCAAGTTTATCCTGTCTTTGCTTCTGGAAATTCACAAGCCTCAAACACGTCCAACCTTGTGACCAACACGGCCAAAAGAAAAGAGAATCTCATCCCTGTCACACTTAGCCACTTAAAGCAAGCCAAACGGTGATCTTTCTCTATATATTGTAGCTCACTAACACTACCATTATTCGATATTCAAACCTTGCTCTATACTACACACATTAGGAATAATGGCTTCTATCCTCCACTACTTTTTAGCCCTCTCTCTTTCTTGCTCTTTCCTTTTCTTCTTATCCGACTCAGTCTCCCCTACAAAACCAATAAACCTTGTTGTTCTACCCGTTCAAAATGATGGTTCCACAGGACTCCATTGGGCCAACCTCCAAAAAAGAACTCCTCTAATGCAAGTACCAGTCCTGTTGGACCTCAATGGAAACCACTTGTGGGTTAACTGTGAGCAACACTACTCATCCAAAACGTACCAAGCACCCTTCTGCCACTCCACCCAATGCTCTAGGGCCAACACTCACCAATGCCTCAGTTGCCCCGCGGCATCAAGGCCAGGGTGCCACAAAAACACGTGTGGCCTCATGTCCACCAACCCCATCACCCAACAAACTGGTTTGGGTGAACTAGGAGAAGACGTGCTTGCAATCCACGCCACACAAGGGTCGACCCAACAACTTGGTCCATTGGTCACAGTCCCACAATTCCTCTTTTCTTGTGCACCTTCCTTCCTTGTTCAAAAGGGTCTTCCTAGAAACACTCAAGGTGTGGCTGGGTTAGGCCATGCACCGATTTCTCTTCCAAACCAACTCGCTTCCCACTTTGGCCTACAACGCCAATTCACCACTTGCCTCTCTCGCTACCCTACTTCAAAGGGTGCTATAATCTTCGGGGATGCACCTAACAACATGCGACAGTTTCACAACCAAGATATTTTCCACGATTTGGCTTTCACCCCATTAACCATCACCCCACAGGGAGAGTACAACGTGAGAGTCAACTCAATAAGAATCAACCAGCACACTGTGTTCCCACTGAACAAGATATCATCCACCGTCGTAGGGTCGCCCTCTGGAGGAACCATGATTAGCACCTCAACTCCTCACATGGTTCTCCAGCAATCAGTGTACCAGGCTTTCACTCAGGTGTTTGCTCAGCAGCTGCCAAAGCAAGCACAGGTGAAATCTGTGGCACCGTTTGGGTTATGCTTCAACTCCAACAAGATCAATGCATATCCTAGCGTGGACCTTGTGATGGACAAGCCCAATGGTCCTGTTTGGAGAATCTCTGGTGAGGACTTGATGGTGCAGGCACAACCTGGGGTCACGTGTTTGGGTGTTATGAATGGAGGAATGCAACCTAGAGCTGAAATTACCTTAGGGGCACGCCAGTTGGAAGAGCACCTGGTGGTGTTCGATCTTGCAAGGTCAAGGGTCGGGTTTAGCACCTCATCACTGCACTCGCATGGAGTCAAATGTGCTGACCTCTTCAACTTTCCCAATGCATGATGAGCCATGATTGAGAGAGGTTTTATAATATGCTTATTTATAATTAAGCAAGCATCTACTACATGTTATGGTTAATAAAGTAATAATGTAAGAATAAAGACTTTGAACTAAATAATAATATGAACGCTTCTCTTGCGTTGTTCAAGAAATTAATGTTGCTGCTCTTTGTGTGCTAATTGAACATGCACTTTTTCTATTTTCGCTAAGACGATCCTTTTCAACCAGATACAGCGGTTTTTACGTCCGGAAATAAGATAAGTTTCTTTTATATATATATATATATATATATATATATATATATATATATAGAATTGATTAAATTATATCAATATAATTCTTTGATAATTATTATATTATTTATATAATTTAATATAAAATATAATTTTAATTGATCAAATTGTTAAATTATATTTAATAAAATTGTCTATATTAAATTTTATCAAAATTAAACAACGGTAAAAACATAATTAAATGATATAGTTTTTTATATTTTAAAATATTTATATTAAGCGAATTTAAATCAATATTACCGATATAGTAAATATTTTAAATTAAAATTAATATGTGAAAAAGAACTTTCCATCTAAGTTTTAAAAATATATTATTTAATTAAAAGTTATA
>PYAF01003464.1:2073008-2083324 GCA_007407185.1 Glycine tomentella
GTTTAGCTTGGGAACAAAAGATTATATCTATCCTTTTTTTTTAAAAAAATATATCTATCTTTATTTTTTTTAATAGAAAGACCAAAATCCTTAATTTTAAGAAATAAGAAAATTAAATATCTCACTTTTTTAAAAGGAAAAAAATCAAAATTATTAATCAAATGAAATAAAAAACTAAAATTAAATTTTAATCATTATTTTATAGCTCATAATAGAGGTGAAATAATTTTTATACTCATATATTTCTGGGACTTAAAACATTATTCCTGAAATAAACACGTCTATAATAGGGCGAGTGAAGGAATAAATATCTGGAATAATATAAAAATCTCAAGAGATCCATTCTATTAAAAAAAATAATCACAAGAGACCTTATAATTTACTCTTATCTATTTAAAGTTTTAAGAAAAATGATAGAAAGTCAAATGTAGGACACTTACCAAAATCTTTTGTTCCCAAGCTAAACATTGTTACTCATCCGTTAGATTCGATAGTATGGAGACGTGGAATATTTAATTGACGTGGCACTCTATAATTGGTGGGGACATAAGATTACTTACGTGGTTCCACCGAGAGCGTGTTCGATCTAATGAGAGAGCGTTTTCGTTTTGTTTCTTGCTGCTTAATTGAGTTTACTAGTCTACCACTCTCTCTCTCATTCTTTTGATCAAACAGAGAGCGCAGTCGTAGAAGAAAAGAAATCCTCACAATGCATTCATTCGGCTACAGAGCCAATGCGTTGTTAACCTTTGCCGTCACCATTTTGGCGCTTATGTGCGCCATGGCCTCTGTATCCGACAACTTCAACACCCCCACTCCCTCTGCACAAGTCCAGGTCCCTCTTTTCTCTTTATCATTTCGCTTTTATGGATCTGCAATTTGATCAATCTTTCACCCCCCCTCTTTTTTTTTTTTTTTTTTTTTTTACTATCCGTGCTTTGTGTTTCCGGATGTAGGTGTTGAACATCAACTGGTTTCAGAAACAGCCCAATGGCCATGACGAGGTAATTCCTGTTTGTTTGTTTTCCAAGTCAAACACAACACCTGTTTCGTTCATTGGTCTTGCAGGACTTTTTCTTATTCGCTTTCAGTCTGCAATCTCCTTCAGATTTAGGATCGTGTTTAAACCTTAGAATTTTTGTTGCTTTTCATTATATCATGGATTGCCATCAAATTTAATTTTGTTGACTTCTGTAAATGCTTTGGGTGATTTTTAATTGGTTGACTAGTAAAACCCTAAAAATCTTAACAGTTGACATTGTATCAAAATTAAACTCAATTATATCACCGATGGTATTTGTTTCCGTTTTATCTTCGAGTGGTTACTAACTAAGTATCGATCTTGATGCATAGGAGATTCCGCTGCAACCCCACACACTAGACACAAGTCTGAATCACATATCCCCTTCGCCATCCGAACACCATTGCTGAGCAACCCACCGTGTTTGTTCTTCAATTTTAGGTTTAAGGTTATCATCTCATGTAACAAGGAACTTAAGTTGTTGCATTGCAGTTGGTATAGGTTTTGAATGTAGGAAACATCCAATTAGCCCAGCCTTCAATGCTTAAACATGACAAAATTATCATTGAATGATCCTTGGTTGTGGCTTACAAGTAAATGTAGTTAAAAATGGTGTACAGGATACTTTCTATCAGTAGATTGTTATGTCACATAGGCTAGAGTCTGAACAAGCAAACACAAATGAAATAAAGAGAACTAGTAAATGAATTGCACATATCAAAGGTGCTTAGTATTTGTAAAAAAAAAAAAAAAAAAAAAAAAAAAAAAGACATGCTCAAGCTTATCTCTTTTTTTGTAATTGAGGCAAAAGCTTGACTTGTTTAAAATTTTGTAGTTTGTCTATAGCTTGAATAGCTTCTTTCCCTTTATCAAATCTCTTCTCAAAGTAATGCTGAACAAATGAATATTTGTATTCATTGTCTTTCAGCATTATGTTATGAAACAATGACAAGAACAGAGCCTTGTAAAAATTGAATAAATTATTTTTCGCTTCAAGGATTGTATTTTCGTTTATGTAGTCCTCTTGCTCACAAACCTTACTTGGTTCATACTGTTTGTCGGAGGGTTTTACCAAAGGATGCTACTAGTTGCATCTTTCCTCATTAAATCCCTGAAGTTTCTCTCTCTCCTAAATGAGCCAAATGTTATGGATTGGTAAAAGATGTGTAGAAACTTAAGATAGTGACTTTTGTTTGTACAACTGCTGGGATAGTGAAATGTTTAACATATGTGATCATGATGATGGATAGGGTCAAATAAAATTTCTAAATCTTATGATACTTATATTCAAGAGTACAAATATTAGGTAACGGTATCAATGCCTTGTCCAAACTGAAATTGGGATTGCTGGTTTAGTTGACAAATTCTTCTTTTTAACCCATGTTTCTGCTGTTCTGCCAAATAAATGTGTACTTGGTGAAGAACTAATTATTAAGTTTCCAAATCTTTACTGATTTTATAGATTTTCCAATGTAATTATTTCATATACTTGACGGATTACATACAAGTGATATTTATGTGTGCTTGAAACTTAGTCAAGAACATTGAGAGAAATAATCAGAAACATCATGATGGTTCTAGTACATATAAAGCAATTTTAAACTAGCCTAGCACGGGAAAATTTATTATTGGCTTTTTGCTATTTGCTTAGAAGAACATCAAGTTTGCCAAATTATATACTGTATTTGTGTTTCATGCTCTGAAAACTGCATATGATACTATGTTGTGAATATCATATTTTGTCAAAAATCAGCTTGTTGTAATCCTTTTCTCTTCTATCAAAATGTCATCTTTATTCATTATTTAGTCTGAATTGGAAGCCTTTCTTCTCTTGCAGGTCAGCATGACACTGAATATATCTGCAGACTTGCAGTCCCTTTTCACGTGGAACACAAAACAGGTTCTTGACTTTAATTTGGATTTTTTATTATAATCATTTTTGTCTTCTCCCCCTTTGCCTCTGAAAAGTATGGATGCTCTTGGTAGGACAGGGAAGAATGAAATAATTTCTTTTTTTTCCTTAACTTTTGGAGAAAAAGATTACTATTTCTTGAAAATAATCCAAAACAAATGTGTGCTTGTTTGCTCTTCTATGTCTCCCATTATAATGCGTTCCATAATTTTATATTTCCTTACCTATTGTTCTATCTTGTTTCATTTCACTACCATGGAAATGTTGAAGCTGCCTAATATAACATACCCATGAGATCCTTATTTCTAGTCAATTTTTCTAAACTGTTTGGAAGCTAGAAATTTCAGTGCTTTCCTGGGACTTAGCTTTGTGTCAATTTGTATGGTTGCAGGTTTTTGTTTTTCTAGCTGCTGAGTATGAAACTCCTAAGAATTCCTTGAATCAGGTATGAATTGATTAGTTTGTTTGCATTAACTTTTGAAATATAAACATTTCAATTGTAAGTTTGCCAGCTCCTTTTTATAAAGGAAATAATAAAAGGAAGCCATAGTAATAGTGTGTTAGTGGATCTTGAATTTTCATGGGTTGTGGCTTCAGGGTTTTTTTACACTAATCATATCACTCAGATAGCTATGCCTTTGCATATTATGTTGCATCTCTTCCATCTTTGCTATCTGTTGTGTCATGTATGTTGCTTAGGTTCTTGAAATGCCCTTTTACAGATATCCCTGTGGGATGGTATCATTCCCTCTAAAGAGCATGCGAAGTTTTGGATTCATACATCAAATAAATACCGCTTCATTGACCAGGTATACAACTCTCATAGGACTTTGTGACTAATATGATTTGCTTCAGATTTCTTTAGGCCTTAATTTTTCTTTTTTTTCATGTCCAGGGTAGCAATTTGCGGGGCAAAGAATATAACCTGACTATGCATTGGCATGTTATGCCAAAGACTGGCAAAATGTGTGCTGATAAAATAGTCATGCCAGGTTACCGATTGCCTGAGGAATATAGATGATGCTCGTCATGTTAAGTTTTTTGCTGTAACTTTAACCTTTCCTATAACGGATATAGAAGGTTAGTTCAAAGAACTAGAAAGAGGAAGGGAATTTGTGTTTTGGAAAGTGAAATCAATAGCTCTTGAATGAATACTTGAACATCCGAAATTTGCTTGTGGTTTTAAATTCTCTTGCGTTAGTCTGAACTATTTTAATTCCTCTGGAGAAAACGTATTTATGCTAAATTGAACCCTCCTTTAACTGTTGAAAATACTTGGGCAGTTTTTGCCTGGAAAAGTTTGAAAAAATTACTCACTTTTCTGGTAATTAAAAGCGACGTCTCTAGTGCCAAAACAGAGAAAAAAAACGTGCCTCTCTGTACCTGGAAGAAGAAAATGACAGCTTTATCCCGTATTACGGTATTGGGTAGCAACTAAGGTTTTTTTTTTTTTTTTGTTTTTTTTTTTCCACAGACACGAAATTTCATAATGCGATTGAACTTCTTTGGTTTTTTTTTTTTTTTTTTTTTTTTTTTTTTTTTTTTTTTATTTTTTTTTTTTTATTAACATCTTTGTTTCGTTTTTTAGTTTTGAAATGTAATAATGCTTTTTTAATGTTATGTCCCAATCTTTTATTTTTCCCTAATATATTATTAAACTTGGAACAAAGTTCACATGTTTTTGTACCAAACACCACTATCAAACACATAAATGGATTTGGAGCAGTTACCCCAATTCACATATTAACGTAGTCTTTATATTAGAGTTAGATGAAAATTGTGTGATTCAAATTTTAAAGTATATTTAAAGTTGAAATAAAATCTGAATTGTCGGAATTTTATTAAATGATTTGGATTTGTTGATTGCGTTAATGCATAAAAGAAAAAGATGATTTCACATAGTTCTTACTTCTTAGGGATAATGAGGAGTAAGTAACTATTAAAAAAATTCGTGACACCATAATCTGTTTGTTGTTCGAGTTAGATAATTAATAATATTCAGTGGAAAAGAAAATGATCATGTTAAAGAAGAATCATAAGTAATTTGAGATAAATAATTGACACGAATTCTTCGCAAAATGAAAAAAAGTCAAAAATTTTGATTATTAAAGAGTACAAAAGAGATTCATTAAACAGATATAAGACTTATTAAATAAATTAGAGTTGTTGTTAAATTAAAGCAGGAAGGAACGCGGAAATGGAAATGGAAATGGAGAGGCGGAGGCGAGGTTGATGATTGTGATGGCGGTAGCAGAGACAAAGAAAGTAGCAGTACTAAAGGAATGGCAGTGGCATCCTCCTCCTCCTTCTTCTTCATCTTCATCATCGTCATCATCGTTCTCATCTTCTTCTCCCTAAACCCTCCTCCTTCACCCCTCCCCCTCTCACCATCACGTAGGTCACTTCTCCTCACCACTTCTTCATCTTGCTCCAACCAATCCAATGGCCTTCTCAACTACCTCTGCATCTTCCCCCAAACTTCCTCTTTCTCAATCCCCTTCCTCTCGCTCTTCCTCCTCCTCCACTTCTACATCCTCATCACCACCGCGCAGCACCACTTCTCCATCGTCACCACAAAACTCGCCTCGCACCTCAACCTCTCCCCCAGCATGGCCGCCGTCACGCTCCTCTCCCTCGGCAACGGCGCCCCCGACGTCTTCTCCTCCCTCGCCGCCCTCCGCGCCGGCCAGTACCGCACCGGCTTCGGCGCCATTCTCTCCGCCGGCGCTTTCGTCTCCGCCCTCGTCGTCGGCTTCGTCGCCATCTACTCTGCGCCGTTTTCCGTCGATCCCGCGCCCTTCGTTAGAGACGTGCTCTTCTACTTGACCGCTGCAATGTTCCTCTTCTATGTGTACCTCAGCGCCGAGATTTTCCTCTGGCAAGCCGTCGGATTCGTTGGATTCTACTTTTTCTTCGTCGGGTTTGTGTTCTACATGGATTTGGGGATGGCGGATCGCAGAGAGAAGAGTTCCGAGGATCTCGAGGGACAGAAGGAACCGGATTCCGACGACGTCAAGGTTTCCGAATCTTCTGTTGGAGAGAAACGGGCTTCTTCTGGATTGCGTGGAGCTATTCGATTGGTATGTTTGTTGTCGTAGTTTCCAATTACTTACTACTTACATGATCTTCATTTTGCTCAATCCTAGCATGGCATGGAATTACTTTATTATTAAAGCTTCTGGAGATGAATTGAAATTCAAAAGAGAAATGGATTGGAACAGAAATTTATCTTTTATTCTTGCATTCTGGTTTTCATCTTTGATCTAATAACTGTGAGCTTGGTTAAAATTGGACTGCCTAACACGTTTTATATCTGTAAGATGCTGTGACTTAATGTTTTTCATCGTCAGAATACTCAGATGTAGCATTGTTTGCCACTTTTCATGTTTTTATACAATCAGTTTTGGTAATATGTTATGTTTCTGAATTTGGAAGGAAACGAGATACAAATGGAAGCTTATGTGAGTTTTTAAAATACAAGATAAGGAAAAGTATAGGCATTCATAATTTTGCAAAGTAGGTGGTATTTTTGACAGAGTGATATGGTTTTGTCTTAATAACTAAGAAAGCTGGTCAAAATTTAATAACTGGGCACAGGATACCTTCACATGGTGACTGACTACTTCCAAAATGCACTGGGGATGATGGAATGGTTTCTTGAGAATGTACATCACAGAAAAGAATGAAAGTGATCCAATATTGGTGGGGTTAACAAGATTGATGTCTTTGTTATTAAACATTGACGAGGTTAACCTGCTAATCCTTTTTTTTTCCTTTTAACCATCCACAAAGGGGGGTGGGGAGGCAATTGATCCCTTTGTTGGTAAACATTGAGTCAAGTCTAGCCAGTAACATTTCAAGATTTTGATATAAGATCAAAATTATTTTTGATTTTTTTATTTGATTCTTGAAAGACAAATTAGATTAACAGTTGTTGTGAAAGACATGATCATTCCTTTTATTTGATAATAACTATTTAATTTTGTTCAATAATATTTCACATAACTCTTAAAAAACTGATTCAGTTCAATGTAGCCAATCATTCTTGTGTAAAAATCAATATGGGTAATTTTATGCATTACTTGGATAGGTTTCTGGTTCTTTACAATGTAGTTGAATATTACTGTACTTTGAGATTTTTCTGACTTTTTATCTCCTGCTCTGCACACACAGATTTCTAAAACATGGGAGCTTCCTGTTAAAACTCTCCTGAGATTGACAATCCCTCAACCAGCACCTTCACAGTGGAGCAGATTTTATGCATCGGCCAATATTGCACTCTGTCCGCTAGCCCTCTTGTATGCCTGCAACTCATTCATGCCATTTAATCATCCCATAGTTTTCCTCCTCCCCAACTCTAACGTCCCCCTCTGGTCAGTAGTGCTCATGACAAGTTTCTCTCTTGCACTTTTTCACTATGTAATGGAAAAAGAACCCCCCAAGACAGAGCATATGCCTGTGGTCGTCGTGGCATTTGTGATGAGTGTGTTTTGGATATCTACTACAGCCGGAGAGCTGGTGAACTGCCTGGAAGCTATAGGTGTGCTTCTTGAACTGCCGCCAGCACTCCTGGGTCTCACCGTGCTGGCATGGGGAAATTCAGTGGGAGATCTTGTTGCAGATGTTGCAGTTGCTAAAGCTGGTCATCCAGCTATGGCAATGGCGGGATGCTTTGCAGGACCAATGTTTAACATGCTTGTTGGCCTTGGAACTGCTTTGGTCATACAGACGGCCAGTATATATCCTAGAGCATATCAGCTTAATTTCCATGTTGGTATCGTGATTGCATTTGTATTCCTCCTTTTAAGCCTTATGGGGTCTCTCTTGGTGATCACTTGGTGCAGATTCAGAGTGCCTAGGTTTTGGGGCTTCTGTCTGGTAGGCATCTATGTTGCTTTTACGGCAGTGAGTTTAGTAATAGCCATGTTTTCAGGGTGATTGCTTTTAGGTAGATTTTTTATTTATATTCCTAATCAAACCCAATTATTAAAAATCCACATAAATGGCATTATTGAAGGAAGAATTCAACACGTATGGTAAATTGACGACATAGCGTATGGTCATGAAGAGTTTTTCTTTTCGGTTTCTCCATCATTGGGTTTGGGTTGATAGAAATTTTTAGTTTGGTCCTGATCACAGGAATTTATTATACTGTATTGTTTTACAGTCCAAAGCAGTCCAGAATCGTCCCAATGCAATGCTTACACATTTATTACCGCTTCTACTGACTGTTTTTTTGTTCATAATTATTTTACTACTGTAACTTAATTGTTTTTTTTTTTTTTTTTTGGTTTGGTACCTAAGATGAGATTGACTGTTACTTATATTGAGTGGACTTTTAATCTGTAATAAAAAATGTTTTGGCATGTCATATATGTGATAGGATGAGTAGTTTTAAATGGGCTAAAATATGATTAGCTTAATTATTCTTTTAGTTGCTTAGTCTTGTTAGCTTCCGTAGTCCTCCTCTCTACATGACATCACAAGTGAAAATCCCTTGCTGACTGAAAGCAATCTGTGCGGTTCCTTATTTCTCTCTGGTCTACCAAACCGGACATTAGTTTTGAGATAAAATATAGCTTCTTCAAGATCTGAAGAAAAAAAATATATGGCCAACAATTTAGGAATCAAGATTCCCGTGCCGTTTTACTTTCACAACTCTCACATGTACACGCGTCATCTTGCCAGTTTATCGTCCCCCATAAAAGAAAAAAAAAAAAACAGCTACACCGATGTTGAAGGCCTTTACGTGTGGGGACAAAAGTTAGGCTCAGTTCTTCGGCCTATTTCAATTAGACATGATAGTTAAATCAGAATCTGTTGGTACTCTTTGACCTCGCCTCAACTTAAAAAAATAAATTGAGAGGTGTGATTATAAATTTGCATAGCTTACCTCATTTTTCACATTGTAGAAAAATTCGAAGATATATGTATATTTTTTTTTGAAATATTTGTTTTTATCTTCTCTATCTGTTTCTCCAGCATCTCCTATTCTAAATAAAGGGTATTTTAAGCGACATAACTAATTACTTTTTATTTTTTTTATAGAAAGAATGCTAATTCTTTAGAATAACCTTAGAGCCCTCAATTAAATGCCAGTCAAGACTTCTATTTAGCCACTACGTAAAAGGTCGTTTTAAACGATACGCATGGCTCAATTCGCAGAGTTTAATGAATCTTTCCTTATAAGACGAGACTAAAAACTTTTCATGTAATTTCTCGTTAAAATTAGTAATTTAATCTGACGTCTAAATGAAAGTATTTCTTCATACTCATTATTTATTTATTTTTTGAAAAAGAACTCAAAATCTTTCTATCAAAGTGGCTGCTAGATGAATATTGGAAACGTGGCACCCTAGCCATTGCAAGTGAGGTTCGAATAATTGTTTGCCAATAAAAGTTCATGATGGGTATAAAGAAGTCCACACTGAATAGGGTAAAAAGTAGGGAAAAAGGGTTTTGGGGCGGGAGGGGAGAGACCAATGCCACTAGCTTCGTATCTTGTTTGCTATCTTGGAAAGGGCTTCCTCTGTGTTTGGTCTCTTGACCTTTGGGAGTTGAAAAACACTACCTATAATCATATCATCACTGACTTGTTCAATGGTTCTGTTTCAGCGAAAGGGCAATATATTGCCCTTAGAATGATGCCACTCGCACAAATTTCACATAAATAAATTTCCATCCATCTATTCAAACATCTATTCAAGTTCACACAAAAAAAAAGGGTTTTTGTAAAAGGAAAAAATGTACAAGATTAAATAATACTTATTTTATTTGCATCCTTCCTTTCTTTTATAAAAAAATCAACTAATATTTTTATATAAAAATAAATTAGTTAATCTTTAAGAAATTAAAGAATGTGGGAGCAATCAATTGTTCGTTGGATTGCCTAACACTATCACCTTTTTATTTCCACCCAAAATGAAAGGACTCACTCAAAATAAAAAAGGACTAATAGTTTTACTTTTTTTAATTCATTCATTACTTTTCATCTAGAATTATCAATTTTTTAAGGTTTCAATACATTTTAAATTTTTATAATTTGAGTCATTTTTTTAGTACTCTAATTTTATTTTATTTTTAGTTTTTGAAATCTGTAAAATGTTTTTTTAGTTATTCTACGTTCTTATGAGTCAAACAAACAAAACAAAATTCAGAATTTGTGCCAATATTTTATCGTTCAAATTTATTTTTCTATTTTATATTTTAAAATATATTTTTCTAACAGTTAAAAATTTTCAGAATCAACCCAATAAAAAAAACCCATTAATCACTTTTAAGAAAGCACTTTAATTTTTTTATTAACTTGATTATGAAATTTTTTAATTGTTAGAAAATTATACTTTAAAATAAAAATAAAAAATCAAATTTTAACGATAAAAA
>PYAF01003464.1:2083424-2096744 GCA_007407185.1 Glycine tomentella
AAATAACTTTAAATATAAATAGCTAAAAAAAATACTCCAAAAGTAAGATGTTGGTCTAGTTTTAGTTCAACTAGCTTACTAAATAAACTGTTTTAATTTCGATTAGGAGATAAAAAATTCATAATAATGCAAAAAGATGACAATGTAAAAAATCGTATACTATTGTTATATTCTAATTAAAATTAATATTATAAAGATTTGATTTTTTTAAGATAAAAAGATTTGATATTTTGATAGTTATATAAGTTGTTCATAAATTATTATTTTTATCAATCATTCAATTTTCAATAAAAATATAATAATGGTTTAAATCTTGAAAATTTAGTACAATATTTTTAGAAAGCAATACATTGACACTTTAAAGAATTAAAAACTAACATAATATAAGAAATTTTTTTGTGATGACGCATATGACTTTAACAAGTAACTTCGAAGATTGAGGAATATGAGAAGGGTAAATTCGTATTTGATAAAAGATTGAAAAAAATTACCAATATAAGAGTTAGGTCCGACAATGTTAGTCAGAATCGATCACACAGCTTTTGTTCTCGCACTTCACTGTCTGAGGTTCGTTCCAAAGAAAAACATCGTCAATCCTCACGACAGCTCTGCTCTGCTCTGCTTCTTTTGTTTTTGTTTTTTTTTTTTTTCTTCTGAAACCCTAGAATTTGTCGGCTCTAAACTTTGGGATCTTTCAAACTTGAAAAAAAACTGCTTCTTGTGCCCGACCCAGCACAATTCTCATACTACAGATCTTTGAATCAAATACAATTTCTGATCATTTTTTTGTTTCTCTATTTTCCCCATTTGATCCCTTCTCAGGTTCTGGATTCTCAGTGTTTGCGGAGCGCAGCATCATCTTTTAGGGAAGGTAACAAGTAACAGCTCTTGCTCTACCTGTGCTTATGTATATGTGATTTTGTTCATGCATCTGCATTTTTTTAGGTTTATTACTGTAACGTGGCCTTCATGCTTTTGTCCATCCGTTATTATACAATTTGGGGGATAATTTTTATTACCACCCATAATTCTATTTGCTGTTGCTATTTTTCTCTCTTTTTGTGGTTCCTTTGGTTGATTTTCTTGTGCGAATTTTCGCATATGTGAAACTGACATGTCTTGGAGCTGAAGAATTCTCTTTTATCTTAATTGTTAGAAAACAGAGAAATTAAAAGCTGCTCCTTTTTTTTTATGAATCCTTGTTAAACTCAGGCATGAGGTTAAAATCCTCGGAAATCTTGATGATGGATGTTATTTTGTGCCATAAATTTCTTAATAGATTTATTTCTTATGTGAACCATGAGATCCTTTAGTTGAATTGGGTGGTTGTCCTGTATTTTTGGAGGCATATGATGCTCTTCTTAAATGGAAAGCATTTTGGTCTTTGGGTGGGGGAGAGATTTGTTGATCAAATTTGATTTAGTATGCTTTCTGAACTGTTGGTTGTGCCACGCGTGTTGCTTTCACATGGGTGTTTCTAGGCATCAAAGTTGCCTGCTTTAATGCTTAATGCAAATAGCCGCCTGCTTTAGTGCTTTTGTGCAAATAGTTTCCTGCTTTAATGCTTTGTGCAAATCAAGAAAAAGATACGTCTTTCTTTCATGGAGCTCGTGTCATTTTCCATCACATGATTGAGAGCACTGCATTAGAGGCCCTTTTTTCATTCCTTCCATGTTTGCATCGATGTTTAATCATGGTATACTTACTAATATAATGAAAATTTTGTTTTAGTGATTACATGATTTGTTGTTTTGGTTGCATGTGAATTGTAGGCACTCATGTCTTGTTTGATTTTACCTGAAACAGAATGGATCATCAAGGGCATAGCCAGAACCCATCTATGGGGGTGGTTGGTAGTGGAGCTCAATTAGCCTATGGTTCTAACCCATATCAGCCAGGCCAAATAACTGGGCCACCAGGGTCTGTTGTGACATCAGTTGGGACCATTCAATCCACCGGTCAACCTGCTGGAGCTCAGCTCGGACAGCATCAACTTGCTTATCAGCATATTCATCAGCAACAACAGCACCAGCTTCAGCAACAGCTCCAACAATTTTGGTCAAGCCAGTACCAAGAAATTGAGAAGGTTACTGATTTCAAGAACCACAGTCTTCCCCTGGCAAGGATCAAGAAGATTATGAAGGCTGACGAGGAGGTTAGGATGATATCAGCTGAAGCACCAGTCATTTTTGCAAGGGCATGTGAAATGTTCATATTAGAGTTAACCCTGCGTTCTTGGAATCACACTGAAGAGAACAAAAGGCGAACACTTCAGAAAAATGATATTGCTGCTGCAATCACAAGGACTGACATCTTTGATTTCTTGGTTGACATTGTGCCTCGTGAAGACTTGAAAGATGAAGTGCTTGCATCAATCCCAAGAGGAACAATGCCTGTTGCAGGGCCTGCTGATGCCCTTCCATACTGCTACATGCCGCCTCAGCATCCATCCCAAGTTGGAGCTGCTGGAGTCATAATGGGTAAGCCTGTGATGGACCCAAACATGTATGCTCAGCAGTCTCACCCTTACATGGCACCACAAATGTGGCCACAGCCACCAGACCAACGACAGTCATCTCCAGAACATTAGCTGATGTGTCGTGGAAATTAAGGTGAACTTTAGGCTCTCTTACTCCTTTTAATTATCTGTCCAAGGTTTGAATTAAATTTTATGTTGAAATGCTTATTTCAGTACATTACAGTAAAATTCGATTCTGGAGGCCTTCAATTCTATTTTTCTTCTATTTTCTTAATGGATTCTAAATGTTATTCTGTTGTAGACTGTTGATGGTTAAAAAGCATACATTTAGCCTTTTGTACAGCCTTTTTATAAACAAGCTTTGTCAGAATTTCAACAAAATTCTGTCTATTTATTTAATTGATCATCTCTATATTTTTACCCGTACTGTTATCGATCACAGTTCTTTGGGTCTGATATTGCCTACATTTCGTGGCTTGCAGATAACCAGGCACGGGAATCAGTTGTGAATGTCAAACTGAATGGTTGGGAAGGTCGATACTACATAGCGAGCAGAAGCTGTAGCTGATAGTTTACATGCAATGCAGACTATAAACATATGTAGATAATGTGCTAGGGAAAACTTAACCTTATCTTTGATTTAGCTGGATAAAATGGTATTTTTCATGTTTAATTCACAGGTCATCAGATGATAATATTTATTTACTGGTGCATAGCAGGATTTTTACTTGAGTTTAAACTTGTTATGCGCCCAAAATATATCCCATCTTTTTCATTCATCATGCTTCCTTGTTATACCTACCTATCTGTGGTTCGCTTTGTGGGAAAATTGAGTTATCACATGATTTGCGTACAAGTTGTGCAAGAACACATTTGCATAGTTTTTATGATATGCACCATATTAATAATTCCGCCGACAAACTACCTCGTCTTCTACCCCATCACCCATTAAAACAAAAGGGGGGAGAAAGAAGTGCTATTTTGTTGCTAAGAGAGTCCGTTTTTGGTAAAGAGATAGTGTATGGAGGTTGTGAGATTTTTCACTACAAAGGAACATTAGCAATACATTGCTTAGTGTAGCATTTACAGAATTTTGTGATTTTTAATAAATTTTAGTCAATAATAAAGAATGTTTTTCAAAGAGTGTGTAGTTAGTATTTTTCTCTCACTTAAATCAGCACTGTCTTTCAATTAACAATTAAAACAAAAGTCTTACCTCTTGGCCTTTTTAGCTTCAGAAGTCAAGGTTACCCAAAATATTTTTAAGGAAGCTAACAATTTGCCGTTGAAAAACACGCGTGATCTAGCTTGATGGAGCATTGAGAGTGAAAATTGAAAATCATGTAAAGATAAGGGCATTGAAAAAGCGGAAGGGGGCCAATCAATCGAGGAGATAATGATACAAGTATGTGGTGCTCCCAACATGATGGCGAACCAAGCATGGGTAGCTGGAAATAAACAACCAAGGTTAGGTCACCACCAAAAATGGAAAAGTGGAAGTAACTAGTTCAGTCAGCTCAAACCAGGTTAATCTTGGTCTAATCACACCATGGCCAGTTGAACATGGTTCAGACCGCGTATTCCAGTAGTGTAGTAGTGTAGTATATCATTGACATCAACATCAACATCTTTAATCCAAGTTAATTGGAATCGGTGGTAAATAAACCTAATGATAAATACGAGGAAGTTGAAAAAAAAAAAAGTGAAAGAGGGAGGGGAAAGGGAAAGGGAAAATAAGATGAAAGAAAAGAAGGAGGGAGAGATGAAAAGAAAAGACTAAAAATGGACCATCTGAAAAGAAGAAGAGTGAAAAAACTTAAGAGTGAAAAAAAGAAAGATTTTATACAAAATTTTACTACTCTTAATTCTGTATCTCATCTATTTGACATGCTGCATAAATTTGGATCAATTTATATAAACTTCACTGGTGGAAGAAAGGAAGGACCCCAGTCAGAAAAAACTTTGCCATTGTGTATGTCTTTCATGACTATTCTTTATCAGTGCCAAAATCACCAGAATATTGACGGGGTATCAACCGAGAAGGCAGCTGAAAGGAGTTGGATAAATGCCCCCATGGACAAAGTTTCTTTGTTTGCCTTTCAGACATGAGGCTGAGAGTACATCAATAATACTCTCTTCCCAATTGTAGTTAATCCACGAATCAATATTTACATCATTTGAGACTACAAGTCAATCTTACTGTGACCATTAGCTTAACAGCTTCATTTCAACTGAACTATGACCAATTGTCTTTGTAATCCTCTTATGCTTCATAACTTTTCTAGTCACATTTACCTCTTCCCACCTGCCAGCCTTTGCATATATATTAGACAGAAGAATGTGGACTCCACTTTGACAAGGCTCCAGTTCTTTTAGTCGTACTTTCACTTGATTAGCAACACAAAAGTTTTCATGAATCTGGCAGCCATTTAAAAGAGCACCCCATATGGCAATATTTGGTTGTACAGTCATTGTCTCCATTAATCTTTCTGCTTCTCTGAAATGACCCGCCCTACTCAAAAGATCAACCATGCAACCATAATGCTCTCTTCCTGGCACTATACCGTACATCTCTGTCATTAGCCTAAAATGCCTTTTAGCCTCTTCAACCAGTCCAACATGACTACATGCGAATAAAACTCCAATGTAGGTAATATGATCAGGGACTAGAGAGCTATCCTCTTGCATGGTTTGAAACATACTCAATGCTTCATTTCCATGACCATGCATGGCTAAACCATTGATCATGCTAGTCCACATCACGACATCCTTCTTTTGCAAACTGCTAAAAATCTTCTGTGCATTTCCTAACTCACCAGTCTTGGCATACATGTCAAGAAGAGCAGTTGCAAGGGAAATGTCTGTCGCAATGCCGGTTTTCAACAGATAAGCATGGATAGTTTGTCCCAATGCCAGAGCACACTGATGGGCACAAACACTCAACACACTCAGAAAGGTAGCCTTATCAGGATATATGCCACTAGTCCACATATCAAAAAATAGATCTAGCGCCTCCTGATGCCTCTCGTATTGATTGTAGGCATTAATCATACTGTTCCAAGAAACAATGTTTCTGTGAGGCATTTTATTGAACAGGTATCTTGCTATCTTCAAGCTGCCACATTTGGCATACATTTCAAGAATTGCAGTTGCAAGAATGATGTTACTATTTGATGTGGACATGAAGGGATCATAGCCAGCCTTACGAATGCACTGGTGAACCCAACGTCCAGTATCAATGTCTCTACTACGAGCGCAGGCAATCAAAGCATTCACCATGGTGATTTCATTGGGCTTTACACTCCAATGGCTCATGTCTTCAAACACCTTCAAAGCTTCATATGGCCGATTATTCTTCACATACCCAGCAATCAAACACGTCCAAGCAACCACATTCCACTTGGGAATATTATCAAACACTTTGAGTCCTGACTTCATATCTGCACATGACACATACATATGAAGTAACCCAGTAGCAGTATAGGCATCAGCTTCAAACCCAGATTTCACTATGCTGCTATGAATGCATTTCCCACAATCTTGATCAGCTATTACACAACATGCTTTGAGTACAAATGGAAAAGTAAAATGATCTGGGGAATACCCATTTTCTATCATTTGTCTATACAAAAGCATGGACATTCTTGGATTGTGACTGTTAACAAAACCTCGTATCATGGAGTTCCAAATGTAAACGCTAGGGGTATGAATCTGACGAAATACTAAGTCTGCATAATTGATGTCACCAAATTCTGAATCTACACAGAAGTCAATAAGCTTGCTCAAGGGGATTATGCTTTTAATAGTTGGGGTTGTGACTATTAGCCCATGCAATTTTTTCAATTCTCTTATACTTTTGCATTTTGCTAACAGAGAGAGAATGATGTTTTGATGTATCATCCTCAATTATTTGGTTGATGATAATCCCACCTAGGCCTTACATTTTATTGCTTGCTATCATCTCTATCATATCCATGAGGACCATGTTACTAGAATCAGTTTCATTATTTAAACATAAATAGATTGACAGTGCATACGATATTATATATAATTATTTTATGTCTCATTTATATGTTTTTATGGTATGCAGTCATGTAAAAAAAACACTCCAAAAATTAAAGGGATAAGATTAACATTAATTTGTTTTGTTTTCAGATTTGTATCGGTTAGTGATTTAGGAAGGGAAGGAAAACAGTCCTATAACATAATTCATTACATTCTTCGCATGTTTGATATTAGGCTTACCCCACTTTGGAAGACTACCTACAATGAATAAATTGTTTCAATTTGAGAGAAACATGGAAATGAATACGAAAAAAATATCGAAGACATGGTTATGTATTCATTCTCCATTATCTGGCTGTAAATGCAATGGAAGATTGAGCCAAAATGTTCGATCTGGAAGCAGCCAAAAATGAATAAACTACCAGCCATGCATATGGATGATCCTACTTGATTTGATTATTATCTAAATAACTTACCATACTCTGGCGAGTAACAGTGTAGATATGCACTACTACCATATATAATAAATTTATTAGTTTTTATAAGTTTAAAAAAAAATGAAAGGAAAGGAAGTGAGAGAAAAATAAGAAATAAGAAAAATAAGAGAAAGTGATATAATTTTTAGGGGTATATTGGATTAGAATTTTAAAGGATTTTAAAATATATATTTTTTATAAAAAATTTTGTGGTATTTAATTAATTTTTTAAATAATATAAATAAGTATTGTGTTATTAAATTAAAACTTTTAAATTTTTTAAGAAAGACAATAAAATCTGGCGGTATTCAATTGTAATTTTTTATAACTTATAAAAAGTATTTTAGTATTAAAAAATATACAAATTTCAATGGATTTTTTAAGAAGAATTTGGATGAATTTCATAAAAAAATTAGTATAAAACATCTATCTAACAATCACATCCAAATCCTTAAGATTTTGTTAGACTTTTTGCTTTCTTTTTCTATTGATTACTAGAATTTCTTTTCTCTTGTAACATGTACCCTCTTTTCTCTTTAATATTTTTAAGATGCGTGTGTCATATATATTTCTTTTATTCTTTTGGAATAAAAAATGTCAAATATATTCTTCTTCACACTTTTTTCTTTTGTTTTCTAAATTATATTAATATTTGTCTTATGTGTTAAAACTAACCATACTTTTTTTATACTGATTATGTTCATTAATTACTTGACGCAATGTTTTCATGACTGTCACTCTTAATATCGTCATCCACATAACTCATTAACTTTTTTTTATCAATTTTTCACTCTCACTACTCCCTTATAGTATATACTTATTACTGCATCCTCATATAACATGTCATAAGATTTATCATAAAATAATTATAGTAATTAAAAAAATCAACGTATAATTTTAAATCTATTGTTCAAATCCAAAAGTAAGAATGAGAAGATAATATTGTAATAAAGATTAGTATAAAAGGACATAGAACTAGAATCAATATAGCTATTAAAAAGTTAAAAACATCATATTGATTTTACTTTTTTATCCAAACATTATCATTTCTTATTATTTTTTTCATTAACTCTTGTAATTTTGAATGCGTTTTTAAATATTCATAGAATTCTTTCAAATCTTATAAATCTTTTAAATTCTTTTGATATAAATTCATTAAAACTCAAACTATAATAAAAGTCTTGTTAAAAAATTAGATAAGTCATAATATTACTACATAATTTTTAAAATCCACAAGATTTTTTTATGTTAAAATGATTTTTTAAAATCCTAATCCAATACACCCCTTTAAATTGTTTTGATAGAAGAGAAAAGACAAGAATCCTAGATTTTTGGTTTCTTACTTGTTTGCTATGCCTTTTGGTTGGGTTTTGTTCAAATTTCTTAGAACATCTTTAGTTGGTTTCTTAAGTGAATAAAATGTTTCTGCAATTTCTTTCCCATTAGAGTAAATTTATATGACAAGAAGAGTTTCTTAAAAATAAGATATGTATCTTATGTAAGAAACTATTTCTTAGTAATAAAAAAATATTTATCTACACATAACAATGCCATAATTAAACCATAGTTAAGTGAAAATAAAAAATATAAAAGTGTGAATTTCTTAAAATTTCCTAGAGTTTCTTATTATTGGAGTAAAATTATGATGACTTTATAATAATGACATGACATTTTGGGGATTACAAAAAGCAATGTTGGAACCACAAAAAGTAACTTCAAAAATTCACTTAGAAAATTCTCATTAGAGATGCTCTTAGTTGCTTATTGAGGATTGCTTTTTGGTTGGCTTCTTAGGTTTCATTTCCCTTAAGGTGTTGGGGTTGGCTAATGGTAATGTGTTGTTTGTGATTTAGTGGAGTTTGAAGATGAAAAAGAGGTTAAAAATTTTGTTTGGTTTTTAAAATGGTTTTTAACCCAAAAATTATGTTTAAATTAAAAAAAATCTTAAGTTTGTTTTTACTCCATCCAAATTTGCGTTTAGGTAAAAAAATAATAGATTTAAATTTTGTGAGAACAAAAAATAGATAATTTTTTTACAAGAATAAATTTTGAATATTTCAATATTTATAAGAATGAAAAACATATTTTTATTCAATTTTTTATTTTCCAAGTTTAGTTAGATAGAAACTGTTCACTCTTTGGCAAGCGTACAAATTTGTTCAAGTAGTAAATAAAATGGTAAGACCGAGTGTCGAATCCACATAGATTTTGATTATACTCATAACTTGTATGCGTCTATTTGTAAACAATTAATATAAATATTTTTGGGGTTTGTAAGTGATATTATATGTAAATATAAATTTAAAATAAAATATATTAAAAAATAGATTAAAGACAAGATGCAAGATTATGTGATATATTGGGTGTTCAGCCTACCAAAATTACTTTTGATGTAATGTTAATGATTTTTCATTATTTAATATTATTTTACATATCACCTTCATCCTTTAATTTACTCTAACCATAATTCCTCGTATGAAAAAGCCTAAATTACTAAATTTCACTCTTGATTCCTCAACAAGTTACATCAAATAATTTGCTAAGAGTAGAAATGTATATTTAAAATTAAACCATGTCATTATGTCCCTAGATATGGATTGCCTAGATATTCTTTCCTAGTCATCAGAGTATAGACATTTTCCAATGCAAAAACCCTCATAACATTACATGCACATGGATGATCAAACCATAAACATGACATAAGATTCAGAAAAAAATAATAATATAAAAACAACATTAAATAGATAGTAAAAATTGTTACATAAAGAATGTTTAGTTGCTGAACCTCCAACAATAAGTGGTTTAGTCTCTCATTGTCATGAGAGACTTACAATCAACAAAAGACAACAATTATTGATGAAAGAGAATGGAAGAATGGCAGAACAAGGGGCATAAGACAACTTTTGTGGAGTGAATTCTTCTCTCATTTGTATCTTATGTTTCTCTCTGGCTTCCTGTATGTTTTGCCAATGACTGTTCACCCTTTTTTATAATCCAAATTTTGTTTTATTGAGTTTTTTTTATATTGGCAACGCTCTAAGCCCACATGTGCGTGCTAAGCCCAAATCCTCAATCCATCTTCCAAGTATTTATTGTGTAATCCTGTCAAGAAAATACAACCAACACACTATAAATCAACTAATTTTAGTATTTACTAGATAAAAGCTCAGATAAGTTAAATTTTTATAATTTCAATCAAAAAAAAGCATTAAAAGATGAAAAAGAAAATAATTACTATGTAATTTAAATACATAGTTTACATATAAATAACAATTATCAGAAAGAAACTAAAAGAAAAGGAAAACAAGTAAGAAATGTTTGTCATTTTCTATTTTTTTGCTTCTAGTTAGATCATGGATGAGGACGACTTGCACGCCACTTGTAAAAACAATTTAAGCACTATTACAACAACATCAACCAATGTTAAATTAAATGTCACTCATGTACTACCAATCAGTATTTGCTTCTCACATATTAAAATGAAAACATCTATTAGCGTGTTATTCAGAAACACTAACAGGGGGGTTAGGGTGGACCATCGCCTCCCTAAAATTTTATTAATATAAATTTTATTATATATATATATATATATATTAAAAATTAAAAATTAAAAAAATAATTTGACAATAAAAAATGTTATATTGTATAATATAATAAGATATAATATTTTGTAATATTACATTAAAAAATAGGATAAAATATTTTTGAGATTGCATTACATAATATAATAGAAATCTTTAAGATTATATTGCATAATAAGATAAAATATTTTTTAAGATTGCATTCAAAAATATGATAGAATATTTTTTAATATTGTATTAAAAAATAAGATAGAATATTTTTAAGATTATATTGCATAATATAAAATATTTTTAAGATTGTATTGCATAATATAATTTTTTTTAAGATTGTATTGCATAATATGATAAAATATTTGTAGGACCGCATTCAAAAATTGGTTAAAATCATATGCTTAAATTAGTATAAATAAAAACATATTTTTGTGTTGATAGTATGCATTCCATTCTAAATAATGTTAGAGCTTTAGAGAGTTTATGTTTGCATAATTGAGAGAATTGTTATGAGATCATATAGAAGCGTTTGACAAGTCTAATTTTTAACTCTCCATCAGAATTTAAAGATACTTATTTATTATCATAGTGGAGTTATCCATTGAATTGATTATCCAATTTGGACGTAGTGATTTTTTATCCAATTGAGTTTTTCATGCTAAAATTAATTGAGTCTTCTTTATCTCTTATCTCCATATTATTACTTTGAGTTTGATTTTAAATTATGAATTATTTTATTAAGACTCACTAGACTTTGTCAGTTTGTTCATCAACCCACCCTGTATGTGATTTGCATCTTTTTGTATATTAGATTTGTATTATCTTCATAATATTTTTATTTATGATATAATTATTTTTATGTTCGTCCCCTCTAAATAAAATTTCCGACTCCGCCATTGTCACAACAGACTCTGAAACATTTTCATTAACATGTATTGAGGAACAAAATTTAATGTAAAAGCTTTTACATTTTGAATCATTTAGAAATCCTCCTGAAGGAATTTGTCTAAAATTAGGCTAAGAATACACTCCTTCAAACACTATCTCTAATTAATTAAAATTTATTAAAAATAACAAATTCTATAATTAGATGACATAAGTGCATATATTATTCTTTTCTTAAACTTAAATATTTTTATCAGCAAGGAGAAATAATTAACCAGCTCACACCCATTTTGCTATTGAAATAATGATTACTTTACTAATTTGTGTTTAATTTTCACAGATGAATCTTAATGAAATCAGTAATTGCCAAGGGCTTATATGGCACAAGACATAATGACATTTGCATTTCTGTAATTTGTCATCAGTTCCTATAGACAGGTAAGCCAAAGTTTGGATTCATAGAATGAAGTACTACTAACAATCATTCCGTGTCGGAGTATTGTAACAGCAAATACACAGTTGGATGAGTAAAACCAGTTGTAATTGATACCATAACTGGCACTGCCCATAGAATGAAAACAAAATCCAATAAGGTAAGAACATAAACGTGAATGACTAGTGAGTTTAGTCAGGAAATCCATGCACATTAGCGAAATGGAATGCAATGCACACTAAAGAGATTATATTATATATATTGGCCTATATATTTTTCATATCATTTCATTCCCTCTTGCTAGAGAAGAAAACATTGAAAGTGGGCATGGCCAATGTCACAGTGTGTAGCAAGAAGAGTACTCCAAGAATGAGTGATCCGTGGCCATTGAGAATCAAGCTTACAAACGATCGTATGCTCTGGGATAGCATCAAGATCTCATCCAAGGAGTTTGAAGAATTCATTCTAGGACAAATGAATGAAAGTAGCCGCAAATCTTTGGAGTCATGGATTCCGGTAAACATTCTGATTTATGATGTTGATAACTGTGAAACTTATGATGCTAAGTTGTTCAAGAAAGAGTCATTTTGGTTTGATCCTATACCTGTTTTGGGTGAAAAGCCAAAGAAGGGTGATTCCATGAAGGAGTCATCCTCTTACAGTTTGGAGAAGGCAAGGAAAGAGTTTGCTTATTCAGTTGAGCCTTTTAGACAAATCATAAGGAAAAGAGGTCTGAAATATGATCAAGAAATTGGACTTCGCTATTGTGGTGGCCAAGTGGTTGTAGCATTCGAGTTTTCGGTTCTGCATTCCTCACTTTCGGATTTTCGTTGCTTTAAACTTTAGAGTCTAGGTTAATTATGACTTTATATTGAGGTAAGCATAGATGATGAAGCACATTGTAAGAGTTTGTATTGCTTTCATATGATCAACTGATCATGATCTATAGTATTTTCCCAGTGTTTTCTGACTCGGTGCTACGTAGAAGTCCATTAATTTTGCACACCTCGCACCTGCATAGTTTCATATTCATATTTATCTTTTGGTTAGAATTTCTGTCCATGCTTTTTACAATTTATGCACTATTTTCTAAAGTGTCCTCTGCACGGTAAAAAAAAATGTCAAATCCGAATATTTTAATACACAAAAAATCAAATCATGTAGTCTCTTGTATGATCAAATTAAAAAATCTTCATTTTGATTTCTATAAGAAAAAAAATATATTTACGAATCAAAATGTACAATTTATCGTAGTTATAACAATGTTCGAAACAGTGTTATTAAAACCGGTTCGGACCGGCCGGTCGGACCGGTTCGACCGGGAACCGCTGATTGCTCCGGGCCGGGTGTGCTATCGGATCGTTCACGCAAGTGACCCGGGATGATCCGGTCAAACTCGGCCGGTTTTGATGAAACCCGGCGACTCGGTCGGTTTTTAAAACCCGGACTGGGTTGTGCACCACCGCACTG
>PYAF01003464.1:2104352-2142857 GCA_007407185.1 Glycine tomentella
TATACATAGTTTTACTTTCATCTACACCTATAATTTATATGTGCGTCCAATAATTCTGTGATTCTTTGTTATAAGACAACAAAAATTAAGTAAGTTAAATTACTTTATCAATAATATCAGAAAATATTTTTTTAGTTATAATAGAGATAAAAATTAAAATTAATTTAAAAGAACTGTAGCGGAGCGTAGCGAAGCGGACGCACGGGTCACAATACTAGTATAGTAGTATATGTATGTATTACCGTTGGGGTGGAGGACTTGGCCAGTAATGTAGGAGGAGCATACGTTGCTGGCAAGAAACACATAGGACGGAGCAACCTCAATAGGCTGCCCAGCTCTCTTCATTGCCGTCAAATCCGAACCAAATCGAACTATTTCTTCCACGCTCAAACTCGCAACCTGTAACGGAGTCCAGATGGGTCCAGGTGCAACCCCGTTAACTCTTATTCCCTTGCTCACAAGCTGAAGCGCCAGGGACCGAGTAAACCCAACAATCGCACCCTTCGTCGAAGTGTAGTCCACTAGTGTTGCAGATCCCTGATATGCAGTCACTGATGTCGTGTTTATAATGCTGCTTCCTTCCTTCATGTGCTTCACTGCATACCTACATACATATATCAAATTAACCTCTCTTAGGATTTCTTTGGATACAAATCAAAGTGTTTTTGAGAATTTTGTTATTGAAAATATAGAACTTTTTCACCGGAAAAATTTTCAAAAACATTTCTATCCTTATATCCAAAGAAAGGTTTATACTTATATCTATAATTGCCTACTTTAAGTAGTTACGTGAATTTTTCACTTCAATCGCTACTTTAATGTAACGAAAAAAATATATGAGATCAATAACTACTCAGAACTAAAATTTAATTAAGAGGTTATTTTGTTTACTTGGTCATGAAGAAATACGAAAATATATTAGTTCTGAAGACCTTCTCGAGTCTTGCATCATCAATCTCATCCAGGGAATCACTCTCGTACTGCACGGCTGCATTGTTGACCAGAATGTCAATGCATCCATAAGCATTGATGACCTCGTCTACCACACTCTTGCAATTCTCCTCATAACCCAAATCAACAGGTATAGCCAATGGATCTTTGGCATCTTCAGTCTTAGCCTTATTTATAATCTGAAGCGTGTCACTGGCGTCCCTGTCCTCTTGCCCCTTCACGTAGGTGAAGATCACAGTAGCACCTTCTAATGAAAACAAGTTGCACACGGCTCGTCCAATTCCAGAATCACCCCCAGTTACTACAGCGATCTTTCCCTACAATATATATATATATATATATATATATATAAAATAATTAAAGTACTTATTTATGGATAATGGGAGGTAATTAATAATTAAATGTTATGTACTTGAAGTTTATTTGATGGCTTGTAATCGGGGCTGCTGTATTGGGGTAGTGGATTCATGAGATACTCTTTGCCTGGTTGTGTGTATTGCTTCTGAGGGGGAAACTGGTTTTCACCGGAGGCCATGATTCTCGTTTGGGAATCACAAGGCTGAAAAATGTGGTTTTTTAGTTAGTACTTCTGAAGTGGAAGTTGATTTTGAATAGAAAGGAAGACATATAGATGCTTTTATAACGTTACACCTAGTTGATCTGTAGCCTAGAGCTAGGTTCGTGATGGGGATGAAGACACGTACGTATCTACGTACGTTTGTCGGTGCAAGTTTTACGAAAACTTTATTTTTCGTATAAAACAAAACAGCATTAATTTTCTAGGTTCGTGTTGGGGATGAATACATGTTCTGTCGGTGAGAATTGGCAGAAGGAGGAGGCGCTGAGGTGTCGTGTGGGTTTCTTGTACGAGAAAGGGCACACTCACATCACTGGACCGACCTTATTTTGTGAGACACATGGTTATTTTGGCTTGGGCGGCTACTATACAATTATTAGCAGACTAATGTGTACGAAATCAGTTATACAATTATCAAAGCATCATTTAATCTCAGTTAATCTCCAGGCACCGTTGTTGACATTAATCAAAGTTGCTAAACTGGAGTCATGCGAGTTCCAGAGTTTCATTGCCGGAAATGGTGGGAGAGGTGTTGAAATTAACTTTGGGGTGTCACATCTTGATTGCTATTATTGTATTTTTTACATCTTGTGAATGCATCAATCTGTAACTTTTTCTTTTCTTTTTATGAATTAATTTAAACATTTTTCTTAATCAATCCTGCTGAACGGAAATTGGAGGATATATATAGAAATTATCATATTGGGATAAGAACATGGTTGTCAACGGGATCCTGGAGTGGCATATCCAAGGCTTATATATTTCACAAGGCTCGCACACTACATATATATAATTTACTAAAATTTGTCTTTTATTAGATAAAAATTCGATTAACTGTATTTCAGTTCAGACTTCAGAATACGTTTTAGGCCTTGTATGAAAACGTTTTTGAGTGCCGTAATGGGTGATTCAGATACTAATTACCCATTTGTATGTTCTATATATGCAGCCTAGCTATATTGTTTTTTATTTTTGTTTGGTGGATATCCATTCTCTTGACTAAAAAACAATACAGATCCGGGACGACACACAAGCTACTAAAGCTGTTCTTGTTCCGTCAATGTGTACGTATTCAATTTCCGGGACGATACATCAAGTGGAATGCATAGACAGAAGATTCGTTTATGGGACTGTTAAAATGGCTTTACACATTGTAAGGAATCTGACTTTTCATTCCAAAACAAAACATATAGGAATTCAATTTGACATAAAGGAGAACTTATAACCAAGCATGAAATTAAAATACCAACAAGTATTAATGGTGTAGATCATTGTACTATTATTTATCAATTAGAAACATAAACAATGTAAAAATGACAAGTGCGCGGAATAAACATTAAAAGATAAAAATGTGAGAAGACATAATTAAAAAATTGAAGTGTTCAAGTATTAGGTTCTAATTAAATGACAGTCGATCCGGAACAAATAGTAATATAAATCATGTTCATAGGATAAAGTAAGAGGTTTATAATTAACAATTCAAGGACATTAATTGTTCAATTAACTTGAATGCGATGGTTGTTGAAATTCATGTAAGAGAAACTTGTATATTTTGGTTTCAATGTTTCCATTTCATCCATTTTTTTCTCTCTTTATAATTGTATGTAATAATATTTGAACAGACATATAATTTAAATACTTTATGAATACTTTTTATATTTTTTTATATCTTTTTTTCATCACATTATATCATTATCATTTATTATAATTATATATATATATATATATATATATATATATATATATTTCACTCTAGACATCGACAAAACAAAAGTCATATAAATGCCTAATTTCTCTCTATCTCTTTTTTCTATAATTCTTAAAGAGAAATTATAAAGAGTGATAATTATTCTCTAAATAATTTAGAGAATAATTGTAATTATTATTTCTAATATAATCTATCTTTCACTTATATGTAACTTGCAACTTATATTAAATGAATTATTTTTTAATCTTTTTTTACATTGCGTGAATTTATCATTCCCAACAAAGATAATCAGTTTTCAAATTGAACTAATTCATATAAATATCACCATGATAAAAGAAAAAAAAATAACCATACTAAATTTGTCATATAAAAATAGTTAGAGTTTTTGCAAATGACAGTATCTGTCCGCAACAAATATACAATAGATAACATGACAGTGACGGTGGCTATGGCAACCGCGTCAGACTGCGATTGAGGTCTGCAATGACCGTAACTGTCCTCAACAAATATATAATAGATGTTGCTTCAAATATATTTCAAGTAGTATATTTAATTAGGTTTATACTTTTGAAGCGATATTTATGCATGCTTTCAACTAGAATCTTCATACAGACATATATTCATTCATACATATCGGTAGTACTGAGCTCATTCACTGCCATTCGAAACATAGTGTTGATGTATACAATAACCACAATGAGTCAACGACATTACATATACCAGTCTCGATTAATGAGTATCATTTATATATCCGTCAATTCATCAAGCATTGACGATGATTCCACCTGAAAAGATAAAATAAAATGAAAAAAGAGTCAGAAATTAAAAACAATGAACAACACATGGGTTGTGTTATAAGTATAATGAGTATTCGTATGACCATTGGGGTGGAGGACTTGGCCAGTAATGTAAGAGGAGCATATGTTGCTAGCAAGAAAGACATAAGAGGGAGCAACTTCAATAGGTTGGCCAGCTCTCTTCATTGGCACATCCGAACCTAATCGAACAATTGTTTCCTCGTTCATTGTTGCTACTATTAACGGAGTCCAGATTGGTCCAGGTGCAACCCCGTTCACTCTTATTCCCTTGCTCACAAGCTGAAGCGCTAGGGCTCGTGTAAACCCCACAATCGCACCCTTCGTGGATGTGTAATCCACTAGTGTTCCTTCTCCCTGATATGCATTCACTGATGTTGTGTTGATAATGCTACTTCCTTCCTTCATGTGCTTCAGAGCATGTCTATAAATACAAATTAAAAGGTTAGTTAAACTTGGATATTGAAAGCAGTGGATCCTTGTTTTGTTTCATGGATGCCAAATTAATAATGTATGTCACTACAACATATATAATATCAAGCAATAATTTTTTCCGCTAACATTTATTAAAAATATTATTAAATTTTTTTGACAACATTTAAAAAATATTGTCAAATATGAATAAATCTTATTATTTTCATACCATTTTATTAAATGTTGTATATAGTTTATGTCATTGTTTTAGTAATATGAGCTATACATAATATTTGATAAAATATTAAAAAAAATATATTAGTAACATTTATTCATTGACAATATTTTTTAATATTAAAAAAACTTTTAACAACATTTTATTTAGTGTTTAAGATAAAAAAAAATATTGTTAAAGGCACATGTACAGTAGTGTGCTATTTAATGAATAAGTGTAGTTGAATTGACAATATACATTAAATTTATGAAGTAAAACTTGAATTTGATTTCCACAATATATTCTAAAGCACGACAAAATTTTAATCTCATAGTCAATCTAAAAAGTCCTAAGCTTGTTGTTGTGGGAATGCATAGGGAGATTCTACTGAGAAGATTAAGACCATATTTAAGGTAATGAATAATAATAATGTATGCTATTTTAATTTAAGTACTTAGGTGAAATTTTCACTACAATCGCTACTTTAATGTAATGAAAAAAATATCAGAATAAATGATGTGAGATCAATAACTACTCAGAACTAAAATTTAAGAGAGAGGTTTATTTTGTTTACTTGGTCATGAAGAAATGGGAAAATATATTAGTTCTGAAGACCCTCTCGAGTCTTGCATCATCAATCTCTTCCAGGGAATCACTCTGATACTGCTCAGCTGCATTGTTGACCAGAATGTCAATGCGGCCATAAGCGTTGATAACCTCGTCCACCACACTCTTGCAATTCTCTTCATAACCCACGTCAACAGGTATAGCCAATGGATCTTTTGCATCTTCAGTCTTAGCCTTTTTTATAATCTGAAGCGTGTCACTGGCGTCCCTGTCCTCTTGCCCCTTCACGTAGGTGAAGATCACAGTAGCACCTTCTAATGAAAACAAGTTGCACACGGCTCGTCCAATTCCAGAATCACCCCCGGTTACTACAGCTATCTTTCCCTACAATATATATATATATATATATATATATATATATATAACTGATTAATTAATTAGATACTGAAGGAAATATAAAATAATTAAAGTACGTATATATGGATAATGAGAGGTAATTAATAATTAAATATAATGTTTATACCTGAAGTTTATTTGACGGCTTGTATTGGGAGCTGTTGTATTGGGGCGGTGGATTCATGAGGTACTCTTTGCCAGGCTGAGTGTCTTGCTTCTGAGGGGGGAAGTTGTTTTCACCGGAATTAGCCATTATGGTGAATAATGCAAACTTAATTTTGGAATATGACAAAGAAGGCTGAGAAACTGTTCTTTTTTTTTTTTTTTTTTTTAATAGAAAGCAGGACACGGAGGTGCTTTATAACGTTAACACTTACCTCGTGGAACAAAGTGTTAAGGATGTAGGCCAGTGCGTGATGGGGATGTATACAGTCATACACATGTTCGATCTGATGAATGATGATTTATCGAACGTGTCATGTGGTAACGATTGGCAGAAGGAGGTGCTGACGTGTCGTGTAGTGTCGGTTTGTTGTACCGTAGGAAAGGTAGGGCACACTGGACCTTATTCTGTGACAGACTTGGTTATGTTATCCTTTTTATTTGGCTTTCCTTTACTGGGCGGCTTCCTTGTTTCTTTAGGACACGCTTATCCTTAATTGCGTTTGGGACAACTGTCGCGCTATCCTTTTCCTTGGGTTTTAATTTTTTATTTGGAAACCTCTTCTTAAAAGTATAAAACATGTATCATATGATTTTTCCCCCCATCATATCATGGATATTTGGAAAGCTATTCTTAAGAAAAAAAAACTTATTTTCGGGAATTAACTTTATCGATTCCTTTTTATAAATTTTCTTTATCTAAGCCACTTGCAATTAACACCACATTGTTCTGAGTAGACCCCAATCTCTCCTTTTTTTATATTTTAATTATTCATTATACCCTTTTTCTTAAACGGATACCTTCCTTGAAATCTCTTTTTTCACTTCCGAATATGTCTATTAGAAATAATATTTATTTATTTTAAAAAAATTCTAAAACTATAATAAATAGTTTTAAAAATGCATATTTGGAATAGTTACTGTCTGATCTTAAATTTAAGAAGAAGAAAAATATTTTATCTTAATTTCAAATATAAGAAAATTTTAACTAATTTTATTTTATTTATTATTATCTCTAAATACTTTTTATTTAATTAAAGTGTTAGTTTTATTTACTCTTTTTTATTTTTAATATCAACTTTAATGAAGGATAAGTTAAACAAAAAACTAGTTTCAATATTTTTTTCATTAACTAAAAGTTAATATGACATATTTTTTCCTTTATATTTAAGACCAAAGGGAATAAATGTTATTACGGAAAAATATTTATAATAACAATAAAACATATCTCAATAATATCATTTAAGAGTCATGCAATTGTTGGTGTTATAAACATAGATTAGAAAAATGAAATTTTTTTAACTATAACGGTTCCATATGCATCCGATTCATTAATATTTAATAATGGTCGTTAAGCGTAACAATTAATTAAAAATAATTAATTTGGAAGCAACTAACATAATGACATCATCATACGTCAATAACAATACAATTTTTGTATTATGTATGATAGACACTCACATCATACAACCAGAGGACTAAATAAGTTATATACATATATCACAATAATTATAACTCAATAATGACTGTACAAAATAAGGTATCTCATACCTTGTCCTCTCAACATATATTAATATTTCCTTAGCATATATACATTTGTGCATCTTCCCCTCAGGGATACAAAATATATAAGCACAACAACAAAACAATGAGCCAACATGCTCTCAAAATAATATGCCTAATGTTCACACAGAACCATATCCCTACTCGGGCTTCTTGCCCTGGGATCCACTATCCGCTCGCTGCGCATCACCTGCAAAATTTAATCCCCAAATGGGGTGAGATACAATCTTAGTAAACTCAGGGTTCTTAGAGGCCTCTCCTCCCCCCTGATTCACTTCCATGACATATAGCATCAAAATTGGCATCACATAATCTAGCCATCATGACTCTCATAAAATACATCACATGTATATCACAACACAGGTGTCATTTCGTTGGGCGCTACCAACTTCGGGGAATGCAACACAGATATAGCATATATATACACACACACACAACATATATATAACATTGCCTGAGAAAAGATCATCCACTTAATGGCACATTCTCTCAAGACTTTACTCAAACGTATATGACACTTCCAAGAGAAGATCATCCACTTAAGGACACATTTTCTCAGGTTTTTATGTCAATTAACCACATGGAGTTGTTCCACGATACTCTGGCTCCAAAGGGAGTTCATATTTAGTCTATTCTACTGGCCAGAAAATCTCATCAATCATACAACATATCATCACAGTATACATCATATATATGTTCTTAGTAAAAAGGTAGTAACACACAATTTCAATATCACATGCATCATGTAACACCCCGTGTGCACCCGGCGTATTATCATTATACAATATCATCACAATGCAACAAGTATGGAAATAAACATTTAAGGAAGCTTGAATCAAGTAAAAGATATACTTTTATCCATATATGGTGAATAATCTGTAATATACATGTACATCATTCTTCAAAACTATACAAAGGTTTCCTAGGATACAAAATACAGGAAAAATAGACAAAAGGTGAGTCAACAGACTCAGTCTTCTAAACCTAGGGTTTTCTTCACTTTATCCCAGCTCAGGCCTCTTGCCTTGGGATTTCTCAGACACGCCTGTCTCTGTTCCTGCAACATGAGCCCCAAAACAGGGGTGAGATATTCATCTCCGTAAACTCAGGATTTTCAGAGGTTTCCCTCCCTCTGGTTCACTTCCCAATATCACAACATAGATACAGTTACATATATAGATATAGATCACATAAGGAAACAGAATGCATATCAGATCATCAGCCTTTACAGTTAATCAAACTTTTGATATAGGCAATTAAAACACATTATAAACATATATAATGCATAAACAGTGCCTGAATAGGATCATCCACTTAAGGGCACATCTATTCAGGACTTGCTCAACACATGCCCAGGTAGGATCATCTACTGAAAGACACATCTACCCAGGACTTGCCGCCCAATACCTGAATAAGATCATCTACTTAAAGGCACATCTACTCAGGGTTTACATGGATGCCTATGGATTATCCCAAGGGAGATCATCCACCGAGTGAGAACATTCCCAATGGGGTCCATAGTACCTCATACTACTGGCCAGTAGATTTCAAACAATCACGTCACAATCAGCACATAGCATAATCTATGCAATAATACATTACACTAGTGTAATCAGCAGCATTATCATAAGCAACATAACTTACACTATCTCAGTGTAATCAAAGCATACACCCTATCTCAGGGTTGAGCTAGCATTCAATTGTTAGCAATCATCAAACCTTCTCATTAGAATTCAATATACATTCAGTATCACAACATCATAGAACATCAGAATACAAGCCATATCAAACAATCACCCATGTTGGGTGCAGTGAAACACAAGCAGGGAAACAATCCCTGAAAACATTGAGCTTACCTGGTCTCAGCTCAGAATCAGCTTCCCTAGTCTCGTGGTGATCTCTACCAGCGATCTGCACTTCACGCCCTACAATAGGCATGAATCAAACAATCAGAAACGGTGTTTAACCGTTTATATGGAAGGAAATACCCTTCCTTTAATAATCAATCCAAAATCTTCTATCTTAATGTTTATCTTGGCCCAGCCTCTACTAGGCTATACATTGACCCTCAATGGTCTGCCTCTGTCTCACCAAGGCCTCAGAGTTCCTTCAGAACTCTGTACAGTTCAATTGAAAGCTGCACTAGAACCAAGAACCCACATTGGTTCAACTCAGCCAAAACACATATATTATCATATTTTCACCGATTATTTGGCCTTATGAATAACTTTTGTAAAGGTACTTAAGTTAATTCAGGCCAGAATACCTCCCATTTACACACCTATATTTCTGCCCAGAGCCAAATTCAAACTTCATCACAAATTCAGTTTCAATATGCCATATGACTCAGAACAGCCTTCTGATTACATCTCTCTACAGAATCTAAGCCTAATTCCAGCCCTATCATCAATTAACTACTATACTCTAAATTTCCCATTTCACAAATTAATCGGTTAAAAGATGAGTTTCTTACCGCAAAGTAATCAAGAGAGGCCGGAGAAGTATTTCTCCTAACTCTAGTGCCCTTGAACTGGCTTTGTTTCCTTCCCACTCAACTCCCTTTCAAGAAACTCAAGAAAATGGGAGTTCTCCCACCAACTTGGCTGGATTTTGGCTTTTCAAGGTTCTAATCAAGTTTGTAGGTACTTAGGAGGTGTTTTAGTGGCTTATAATGGAGGTTTGGAGCTTCTATGGCTCAACAATGGCTACTGGGACAGAGGAAGATGATGAACAATGATTTTTCCCACTTAAATCGCAATTTGGCTTTATATATATGGCCTGCCAGATGTCTGGCGCGATCCGCGCCAACATGGCGGTGGCCATGGCGCCACCAACGCCATTCCCGCTCCAACAGCGTGGGCTTCCCGAGACTTGTGGCGCCACCCGCGCCACATCTGGCGCTGGTCGCGTGGAAAACCAGGGGAATTGGGTTTTCCAGACCACTTCCCGCGCCATCAGCGCCGACAATGGCGCCATCCGCGCGGGCTGTAGAACTATTGGCGCCCCTGGCGCCACTTTGGCGCTCCAGGCGTCAACTTCCAAAACCTCTGACGCTCCCAGCGCGGACTTGGCGCCATCAGCGCCAACTTCCAGTAAGATTGGCGCTGATCGCGTGAAACCTGGCGCTGACCGCGCCACACTCAAAACACAGTTTTCTCACAAAAGGACCTGGCGCTACCCGCGCGGAATCCAGCGCCAATCGCGCCAGGCCTCAGGGTATTATACATCATGACATACAATAATCATCACTCCCTCGGAGTGTGGTGGTACACAGTCAAGGAAAAAACTCCCAAGATTAAAGAGCTTACCTGCTCTAAGTGCTACACTGGCTCTCCCGTCCTCGTGATCACAACCACCAATATCCTTTGTATCATGCTCTACATAAAGACATGCATGCAAGCAATCAATAACGGTTCTCAACCGTTGCATAAAAAGAAACGTTATTCTTTTCCAAATGACCTAAGCTTAATTCCAGCTCTAACTCAAATGGATCACTATACATCTCAAAAACAAATTCTCAAATAATCCGTAAAACTTGTGTTTCTTACCTTTAAAACGTCAATGAAGGCTAGAGGACGGTTTATCCAAGCTTGAACATCCTTAAAACGCCTTATTTTCCTTCAAAATCAAAAGTTTGTGAAGGTCCTTGCAGAAAACGATCTCTCCGTCTGATGGTTTTCAAAAAGAACTGAGGTTGAAATCTAGCTTATTGGGTGGTTCCCTTCAACTTTCAACATGTATGCAAAGAGTTTTGGTCAAGGGTGAGTGGTTATGAAGCCTTTCTCGCTTGGAAATGGAGAAAACGGAGAAAGGAAGAAAATGATAGTGTTTTTGAGTAGAAACATTGATAAATGGGTTACTTAAGTGACCCTGGCGTGCGTGTCACGCGCCACAGGCACACTCTGACGCTATCGATGCTGGGAACCAGAGTTGGCTTGGTCATTATACACACACTTGCTGTCGAGTTTAGATTTATCCACTAAAAGTCTACTTTGTCCAGCTCGGTATGCGCAACCCAGATCACCTTGTCCAGCTCAGCATGCGCAACACGGACAACCTTGTGCAGGTTCATGATATTAATATAAAGCCCAAAAGCTTCTGTTGGCATAAATCCAAGGTCCATCCTTGTCCGGGGTCCGTTCTCGGCACTTTACAAAATCCAAAGTCCGCCTTTGTCCGGGATCCGTCCCTGGCACTTTACAAAATCCAAGGTCTGCCCTTATCCAGGGTTCGTCCTTGGCACTTTTCAAAATCCAAGGTCCGCCCTTGTTCGGGGTCCATCCTCGGCACTTTATGAAATCCAAGGTTCGCCCTTGTCTGGGGTCCGTCCTCGGCACTTTACCAAATCCAATATAGTAAAATGACACGTGACCGTCTCATAAAGATCATTGTACACGTGGACACCCTCCACGTCAGTACTGTCACATTAATAGTGCTATTTACTCTTCAAAGTGTCAACTTGGACACACGAATCTAGGTTCCTCGTCAACACTGTTTCAGAAGCGCAAACTCATATATGTTACAAGATCATTATGTTAACGCCCTTAAAAAAGAGAAATCATTGTCAAAAAATAATAAATAAAATTAATGATATATGTATCTTGAGATGTAACGTTGTATGTGAAAAAGAAAACACAATATCACATGCATATACAGTATAATAGAATAGTATTTTAGAATGAATATATATGGGTGAAGATGATGTTTAAAACTAGAGTTAAAAAAATAAAAATAAGATGAAAATAAAATTATAAATTTGATTTAAAGAATAATAATTATAGAATATAAATAAAATTAATAAACATGAGAATGTAAGATAAAAGTTTGAAAAGGTAAATATGATAGAAAAATATAAAAAATGATAAGATTGTCTTATGATGGAACCAAAGAAATGTCAAAATAGTTGGGACCAACCTAAAAGATCAAACTAGCCTTGGATTATGATTTTATATATATATATATATATATATATATATATATATATATATATTTTATATTCAATTAAATAAATTAAAAAGTTATCTTAGTTTGTAATTTTATTTATTTCTTTTCACTTTTTCTTCTTCAAACAAACATACCATAAGAGTACATGTGGTGTTGATGGAGATGAAAAACGTACAGATAATAATATTGCTACAAATTACAATGCCCCAATAATTGATTTTAGCGCGCTGCACGTGCGTCACGAGGCCGGCGAGAATTGGCAGAAGGATGTGCTGACGTGTTGTGTCGGTTTCTTGCACCGGAGGCGTCTAAAGGAAAGAATATTAGAAATCTCCTTATGCAGAAAAGTAGAAGGCTTCATCGATCACAGCGAAGAAATCGAAAAATAAGGGAATTAAGTTTGGTATATCATTGTATATGAATTAGTTAACTAATTCAGAGTTAACATTCATATGTCAACAAAGTTCATTAACTCATATCTCACAAAAGATAAATAGATTAATTGGTTTTCGATAGTAATGTGAAGCTGTTATTGAAAGATAATTTGTAAATTTATTTATAAGTATTCTTTTTGAGAACGAATTCACTAATAAGAAGTTGAATAATATAATTAGAAGTAACCAGATCACGGATTAAGTTATCACCTTGCATGTCAGCCACGTGGAAGATCAAGCAGTTGAAACCTGCCAATTCTTGAGAGTTTAATATTGCTATTATTGTATTTTTTACATCTTGTGAATGCATCAATCTGTAACTTTTTATTGGAAGATATATATAAATTATCATATTGGGATAAGAACATGGTTGTCAACGGGATCCTGGAGTGGCATATCCAAGGCTTATATATTTCACAAGGCTCTCACACACACACACACACACTATATATATATATATATATATATATATATATATATATATATATATATATATATATATATAATTTACTAAAATTTGTCTTTTATTAGATAAAAGTTCGATTAACTGTATTTCAGTTCAGATTTCAGAATAGTGGCGGATTTAGGATCCTGGATCAGTAAGGATAATTTATTTAAAAAATAAAAATTGATAATTATCATTATTATATGAGATAGTTGGATTCAAACATGAAGATAAAAGGTATAAAATATAAAGTATTAAGATAAATATTTGTATTTTATTAAAATAAGAGAGTGCATTTACTTAGTCTTACATGTGAACTGGTAAGGAGGTTCAAATACATAAAATTAGGAGGTTCAAAATATAAAATTATGGGGTGCAAAATATAATATTTTTTTTTCTATTTTATTAAAATAAGATGGTGTATTTTTTTACATGTGAACTGGTAAGGAGATCAAATATATAAAATTAGAGGGTGTAAAATATAAAATTATGGGATACAAAATATAATATTTTAAGATAAATACTAGTGATTTTATTAAAATGAGGAGGTACATTTGCCCACCCTCGCTATCATATAGATCCCCGGTGCTTCAGAATACGTTTTAGGCCTTATATGAAAACGTTTGAGTGCCGTAATGGGTGATTCAGATACTAATTACCCATTTGTATGTTCTATATATGCAGCCTAGCTATATTGTTTTTGATTTTTGTTTGGTGGATATCCATTCTCTTAACTAAAAAAAAATGCAAACCTGGGACACACAATGTAAGATTTATCATTGTGACTCATTTAAATAAATGTTATTTGATTTAATGAATAAAAAACTTAAGAATAATTGATTATAAAAAAAAAATTATTAAAATAATAATTATTGATAAGTGCAATTATATTTAATATATAAAATGATAACGGTTGATAGGTGCAGTAATCTTAAATATTAATATTCTCCCATAAAAAATCTTTCACAATCATAAACAAATATATATTTATGTAAAACTTATAAATTATAAAGATTTTATTCATAAAATTTGATGTGATTATTTTAAATAAAAATTATACACACAAACTTCAAACTACTAAATCTGTTTTTGTTCCGTCAATGTGTAGGCATTCAATTTCCGGGACGATACATCAAGTGGCATAAACAGAAGATTCGTTTATGGCACAGTTAAAGTGGCCTTACAATATATCATTATGATTGTTGAAATTTATGTAAGAGAAACTTGTATATCAGGTTTCAATGTTTCCATCACATTATATCATTATGATTTATTATATTTATATATATTTTTCTCTCAGGACATCTAATCTCTCTATATCTTTTTTTCCTATAATTCTTAAAGAGAAATTATAAGGTGTTTTATTACTTTTGATAAAAAGAGTAATAATTATTCTCTAAATAATTTAGAGAATAATTGAAATTATTATTTCTAATATAATCTATCCTTCACTTATATGTAACTTGCAACTTATATTAAATGAATTATTTTTAAATTTGTTTTATCTTTATTATATATCAAATTATGTTTATCTTTGAATCATATTAAAAAAGAAATATTTACATTACGTGTATTCATCGTTTCCAACAGACATAATTAGTTAATGCTTTCAAGGAAAATGATATAATGAATAATTAAAATATAAAAAGCAGAGATTTGGGTGTACTTAGAACAAGGGGGTGTTAATAGCAAGTGGCTTGGATTAATTATGAATAATTGTATAAAAAACGTGATTGATAAAGAAAATTTATAAAAAAGAATCGATAAATTTTCTTCCCGAAAATTAGACTTTTTTTTAAGAATAGCTGTTCAAATATCCATAATATGATGGGGAAAAAAATCATATGATACATGTTTTAAAATTTTAAGAAGATGTTTCCAAATAAAAAATTAGAACCCAAGGAAAAGGATAGCGCGACAGTTGTCCCAAACGCAATTAAGGATAAGCGTGTCCTAAAGAAACAAGGAAGCCGCCCAGTAAAGGAAAGCCAAATAAAAAGGATAACATAACCAAGTCTGTCACAGATAAGGTCCAGTGTGCCCTACCTTTCCTACGGTACAACAAACCGACACTACACGACACGTCAGCACCTCCTTCTGCCAATCGTTACCACATGACACGTTCGATAAATCATCATTCATCAGATCGAACATGTGTATGACTGTATACATCCCCATCACGCACTGGCCTACATCCTTAACACTTTGTTCCACGAGGTAAGTGTTAACGTTATAAAGCACCTCCGTGTCCTGCTTTCTATTAAAAAAAAAAAAAAAAAGAACAGTTTCTCAGCCTTCTTTGTCATATTCCAAAATTAAGTTTGCATTATTCACCATAATGGCTAATTCCGGTGAAAACAACTTCCCCCCTCAGAAGCAAGACACTCAGCCTGGCAAAGAGTACCTCATGAATCCACCGCCCCAATACAACAGCTCCCAATACAAGCCGTCAAATAAACTTCAGGTATAAACATTATATTTAATTATTAATTACCTCTCATTATCCATATATACGTACTTTAATTATTTTATATTTCCTTCAGTATCTAATTAATTAATCAGTTATATATATATATATATATTGTAGGGAAAGATAGCTGTAGTAACCGGGGGTGATTCTGGAATTGGACGAGCCGTGTGCAACTTGTTTTCATTAGAAGGTGCTACTGTGATCTTCACCTACGTGAAGGGGCAAGAGGACAGGGACGCCAATGACACGCTTCAGATTATAAAAAAGGCTAAGACTGAAGATGCCAAAGACCCATTGGCTATACCTGTTGATTTGGGTTATGAGGAGAATTGCAAGAGAGTGGTGGATGAGGTCATCAATGCTTATGGACGCATTGACATTCTGGTCAACAATGCAGCCGTGCAGTACGAGAGTGATTCACTGGATGACATTGATGATGCAAGACTCGAGAGGGTCTTCAGAACTAATATATTTTCCTATTTCTTCATGACCAAGTAAACAAAATAAACCTCTCTCTTAAATTTTAGCTCTAGAGTAGTTATTGCTCTCACATCATTTATTCTGATATTTTTTTCATTACATTAAAGTAGCTATTGAAGTGAAAAATTCCCTTAACTACTTAAATTAAAATAGCATACATTATTATTATTCTTTTAATAATTACCTTAAATAGGATCTTAATCTTCAAAGTGGGATCCCACATCAACAAGTTTAGATTTTTTTAGATTTATTATGAGATTAATTTTTAGTCTAAAATTTAGTCATACTTAAAGTATATCGTCTCTCTCTAAGAATATATTTTGTGATAATTAAAATCCTATTTTATAAACTCACTTATAAACTCAACATGTATTATCAATTTAACTACACTTATTTATTAAATAACACACTACTTATAACTTTTAGAAACATTTTTTATTATTTTAAACACTTATTAAAATGTTACAAATTTTTTTTGTAATATTTAAAAAATATTATCAAAATAAACGTTACTAATATATTTTAGCAATATTTTTTAAATATTGTAAAAAAAAATAATATTTTTAATAAATGTTAGAAAAAAAATTATGCTTAATATTATATATGTTGTATTGACATACATTATTAATTTGGCATCTATAATATAAAACAAGGATCCACTGCCTTCAATATCCAAGTTTAACTAACCTTTTAATTTATATTTATAGACATGCTCTGAAGCACATGAAGGAAGGAAGTAGCATTATCAACACAACATCAGTGAATGCATATCAGGGATACGGAACACTAGTGGATTACACATCCACGAAGGGTGCGATTGTGGGGTTTACACGAGCCCTAGCGCTTCAGCTTGTGAGCAAGGGAATAAGAGTGAACGGGGTTGCACCTGGACCAATCTGGACTCCGTTAATAGTAGCAACAATGAACGAGGAAACAATTGTTCGATTAGGTTCGGATGTGCCAATGAAGAGAGCTGGCCAACCTATTGAAGTTGCTCCCTCTTATGTCTTTCTTGCTAGCAACATATGCTCCTCTTACATTACTGGCCAAGTCCTCCACCCCAATGGTCATACGAATACTCATTATACTTATAACATAACCCATGTGTTGTCCATTGTTTTTAATTTCTGACTCTTTTCATTTTATTTTATCTTTTCAGGTGGAATGATTGTGAATGCTTGATGAATTGACGGATATATAACTGATACTCAGTAATCGAGACTGGTATATGTAATGTCGTTGACTCATTGTGGTTATTGTATACCTCAACACTATGTTTCGAATGGCAGTGTGAATGAGCACAGTACTATCGATATGTATGAATGAATATATGTCTGGATGAAGATTCTAGTTGAAAGCAAGCATAAATATTGCTTTCAAACGTATAAACCTAGTTAAATATACTACTTGAAATATATTTGAAGCAAGATCAATTATATATTTGTTATACGGTCATTGCAGACCTCAATCGCAGTCTAATGCAGTTGCCATAGCCACCGTCACTTTCATGTTATCTATTTATATTTGTAGCGGACAGATTCTGTCATTTGCAAAAACTCTTAACTATTTTTATGTGACAAATTTAGTACGGTAATTTTATTTTCTCTTTTTTGTCATGGTATTTATGGTATTTATATGTAGTAGTCTAAATTAACGGATACACACCTTGAAATCTCTTTTTTCTCTTCCAAAAATGTCTATTAAGAATAATATTTATTTATTGACTCTTTCTTATTCTTGATACCAACTTTAATGAAGGGTAAATTGAAATATAAACTAGTTTCAATATTTTTTGTGATTAAATAACTTTTTTATTTAATATGACATGTTTTTCCCTTATATTTAAGACCAAAGGGAATAAATGTTAATTATGAAAAAACATTTATAATAGTAATAAAACATATATTAATCAGATCATTTAAGAGTCATGCAAGTGCTATAAACTTATATTAGAAAATGGACATTTTTGAATGCTCTTAAAAGAGAAAAATCATTGTCAAAAAAATTGTTCTGCAATTAAGTTATATAATAGATAAAATTAATGATGAATGTAACTTGGGATGTAAGTTGCATGTGAAACAAAAACACAGAATCACATGTAATATTTATACAGTATAATAGAATAGTATTCTAGAATGAATATATATGGGTGAAGATGATGTTGAAAATTATAGTTTTTTTTATAGAAAAGATGAAAATAAGATTTTAAATATGATTTAAAGAATAGGATAAAAATAAAATTAATAAACATGAGAATGTAAGATAAAATTTTGAAAAGGTAAATATGATAACAAAATATAAAAAATGATAACATTATCTTACGATGAAACCCAAAGAAATGTCAAAATAGTTGGGACCAACCTAAAAGATCAAACTAGCCTTGGATTATGATTATATATATACACTTTATATTCAATTAAATAAATTTAAAAGTTATCTTACTTTATACTTTTATTTATTTCTTTTCACTTTTTCTTCTTCAAAACAAACATACCATAAGAGTACATGTGGTGTTGATGGGTTGCTGTAGCTGTTGATGGAGACGGAAAACGGACAGATAATAATATTGCTACAAACTACAATGCCCCAATAATTGATTTTAGCGCGCTGCACGCGCGTCACGAGGCCGGCGAGAATTGGCAGAAGGATGTGCTGACGTGTTGTGTCGGTTTCTTGCACCGGAGGCGTCTAAAGGAAAGAATATTAGAAATCTCCTTATGCAGAAAAGTAGAAGGCTTCATCGATCACAGCGAAGAAATCGAAAAATAAGGGAATTAAGTTTGGTATATCATTGTATATGAATTAGTTAACTAATTCAGAGTTAATATTCATATGTCAACAAAGTTGATTAAGTTCATACTAACTCATATCTCACAAAAGATAAATAGATTAATTGGTTTTCGATAGTAATGTGAAGCTGTTATTGAAAGATAATTTGTAAATATATTTGTAAGTATTCTTTTTGAGAACGAATTCACTAATAAGAAGTTGAATAATATAATTAGAAGTAACCAGATCACGGATTAAGTTATCACCTTGCATGTCAGCCACGTGGAAGATCAAGCAGTTGAAACTTGCCAATTCTTGAGATTTTAATTTATCATCAATAGGCGATTTCGTTTGGGATTCAAACTCTCCATGGTGGACGCCTTCAAACTTTGTACCTTCTTCTTGCGTCGATCTGTGCTTTCCTAGTCTTTTCTAATCCAGGGCTGTGTAGTGGTACTTTCTCTGCACATCATCTCCTTCACTCACACATGCACTCTCATCTGTTTAATTCTTTGATTTCTTTCCATATTCTGTATCTCTTGTTAAAAAAAGAGAATTCTTTGACTTACATGAAGTATATCATGAAAAATTTAATCAAACTGCATGAATATCTTAAGGGCTTTGATTACCATGCATACTATATAAACTTGTGATTTGCTTGATGAAACTTTTCCCCTATGAAGCACCGACATGACCAAAATCAGAGAGAATCGCGTCGAACACGACCCGACACGATGACATACACCGACATGCACCGAAACGGTGTCGGATACGCGGTCAACAAACGTAACACATTGATCATTTCCGACACGCGAATTTGACCTTGTCCGACAAGGCCCAACCCATAAGGGATGCATTTATGAATATGGGGGTGTAAATAGCATTACATGTTTTTTCAAATTGAACCAGGCCCAACAACTAATGGTGGTGTAGTTATGGAATTGGAGGTATAAATAGTATTTCATGTTTTGTTTTAGAGTGGACCAGGCGCAACAGTTAAGAGGTGTGTAGTTATGAAAATATGAACTGTAAATAGCATTGTTTACTTTGTTTTAGGATGGACCAGACATACAGGAAAAGGGGTGCTTTTATGAAAAACATGGTGTAAACAATAAATATGTTTTGTTTTAAAATGGGCCAAGTCCAATAATTAAAGGTTGCAGTTGTGAATTTTTACGTGTAAATAGCATTAGGTATTTGTCCAACTGGTACAGGGGGTGTACTTATTAAGTTGTAGATGCAAATAGTAAAAATAAGTTTTTTTAGGGTTGGAACCGGGTCAAAGCAACCCAGCCCAATCCGCGTTTTCGCTGCTGGGCACAGCAGCTGCACGAAAAAAAGGGGGCACAACCTTTATGGAGATGCATGGCCTCCTACGGCCACCAGCATTGGGGCTGGCGGCGTGGTGGCCACCGCGGTGAGGCCGACACGTGGTTGCAGTGCAGTGGCGGCTTGGTGGCAGCATGGTGGTTGCGCACGGTGGTGATGGTGGTGAAGCTTTAAAAAACGAAACCTCCATGAGGAAGAAGGTGAGCGTACGTGGTGGAGGCATGTTCCCCTGTCACCATCGGTGAGGGGGCCTGGCTGCGCGAGGCCGCCTTGGGAGTGTTGCACGGTGGCAGTGCAGAGGTGATGGTAGTGCGCGCGATGGTGAAAAACGAAAAAAAAAGGAGAAGAGGAAAAGGAAGAGAGGGGAGAAATTGAGGAGAGGGAAAAAATGAAGGATATCTCATAAACCCCTCTCCTTTCTCTGACGACGGTGCCAAATGACGCTTTTTGACTGGTCTAATTTCCTCCTCCGGGATCCGCACCTTCACTCTTGCAATTTATTCCTCTTCTGTTGCCTCTTTTGTGCTTTCATCTGTTGCCATTTTTTTAAAAACCTAATGCTCCTTGTGACTTTTTTTGTTCTCTCTTTTTATCTTTATTTTTTTTATTTAGACTATTATATATTTTATTTTTTCTCTTTTTTTACTACTTTTTTCATTTAAATAATAATAATAATAATAATATTTTTTTTTTTTACCCTGACAGAATTAGGGTATGACACAACTAAAATGCAATTAATGAATTTGCTTTGGGGTTCCGTACTAGTTTTCATTAATTGTTAATAGGGTTAACGGGGTTCTTGGTTCTTATAAATTGCCAAATGTTGGCTTTTGCCTTTTAACTTATAACTTCTAAAGCTCTTTACTTTTTGTTCTGCATTTTCTAAATACCATTTTTTCTTGTCTCTCTCTAATTTTGATAAATTACAGTATAGTTATTTGGTGATCTTTCTAACCGGCATTCTAGTGATGGAACACACGAATTGCCTCTCTTGTTAGATAACTCACCAAGTAACTGTACTCTAACACAACAGAGTTAGATTGATGAAAGTTAAGGTATTATAAAATGTAGGGATGAAAAATGAGAGTTGAAAAGGACATGGACAAAAACCAAAAAACTGTCAAATTTATGGAACAAAAACACCATTGACCCTTATTAGTACATGTTTGGAAATCAGGTGGAAAAGTAGCAAAAGTAATTTGCCAAATGATCAAAACTCTTGCTTTTGCTTTCATTTTGTTTTTATCAGTTGGATTTGGCTGTCAACAGGCGCACAACATTTCTAACTTAATGCACTTAATATGATGATCTTATATAGACATGGTTTGTTTTGATTAGATAAGGAGGACAGTGTATTCAAGGGAATCAACAGGCAAACACGGACCCTGGCACCCCTGAGCCAAGTTTCGAAGGCAACATGTTTGGCTGATGAAGTTGCAGAAGAAATAGAGAACATGCCCTGTGAAAACGTGAACCAATACTACCCTTCATCAGTTCCTGCTAGTGGGAACCTCAAAATCCCAAACTTGCAGAATCACATAAAGAAATGTGATATTAACTTCAACACCACCACTGATGGGGTCATTCTCCCCGTTTGTGTCTCCAAGCCGGAACCAACCATTGTGCTCTCTAATTACACTCATTCTGATCGTTACGCACAGTTTCTCAACAATTCCAAGTACACTGGAGCAGGGCTTGGTTCTGAGGATGATTGGATGGTTCTTGTTCTCATCACCAACACTACCACTGGAAGTTTCTCTGCTGCTGCAACTTATGTTCGTGCTTATGCTGCTTCTGTGGACTTCTTGCTCTTTGTTTCGTTGTTTGTGCTCATCAACTACCTTGAAAGCTTCATTTTGTGGACACTTTAGTTTCATTCTCCCCCTTCCCTTTTGTGTACTTAATTAGGAGTTAATTTGTGTTGTTAACTTGTTATTTATCTAACTCTTCTCGAATTTCTCAAATGACACTCACCTTGTATGGTTTAAGAAAATCATCAGTGTACTGTGTACAACTGTACATCTTATTTTTTGCGCATGACAGGTTAAAGGAAAAAAAAAACAAGAGATAAAAATTCAGAGATGTGATAAGTGAAATATATCTTAGGTGACAAGAATAGGGAGTGCAGTCCATTTCGGCTGTCAAACTAATAATCTAAATAGTATGCTACAAATTAACTTACTAATTAGATCGTCATATGTGAGAAGCATGTTTTTATAAACAATTGTAAAGAATGGAAATTATGTCACACAAGTTGATATTTAAGGGTTGTTTGTTGGTTCTCAAACAATCATTAACTAGTTAGTTACTTTTGGAAAGCTGTACATAACTAACTTTGTATTTTGACAGTTAAGTTAGTTATTATTTAGGCAATTAGAATAGTTTCTTCTATTCCTTGTATGTAGCCTAGAGTGCAGTGTGAAAGAAGCTAAGAAAAGGATCTCTGCCATAGATGATAGAAAAAAAAAAATCTGTAACTCTGTCTTAGATGCACGATTGTTATCATTGAGAGTTTTCCTCCTCAGAGTTTGAATAAGAGAATATAGCTTGTCGTTAAAACATGAGCACATTGCCCATGTAAATCTGTCTTCTCTTTGATCTTGTGTTCTTTATCTTTTCTCTTCGAGATTTTTTTGTAATCAAGCTTGAATGAGTGATACACTTCTGTGAGAGTGTGTTTGATCTTGTTCTTGGCACAACATAAGCGAATAAACTATCGCACACCTTTAGTAACAAATTTTCTGCACACTTATTTTTACCAGAATGCTGAAGAGGGTAATTCACATTCAAGTTTCAAGTAATTGAGTACAAGTGATTAATGTGTTTGAACACAAGTAGTTAAAGTATTCAAGTTAAGGTTCCATTGTTTGGGTACTATTTGAGTATGATTTTTTGCAGAAATAATTTTTGGCTGGATTTTATTTATTTTTTTATCAAATTTCAGATTAGATAAAGTCATTTTATCTCGATAAATCGGAGGATTATGACAAAAAAAAAAAAAAAAAAAGAGTGCAATCTACCTAGTCCACTTCTCCTAACAAGTTAAGTCTTTGTTGTTATACTTTTTTTTTATTTCTTTATCCATTTTATTCTTTTTGAAGTATATGTATCCTTTACTTTTGACTGCAAGTGATTTCTGATGAAAATTTAGTCCATTTTCCCCGTCTCTAAGCTGAATATACGAGTAAAATTTAGTCCATGACTATTAAAGCTGGGAAGCGAGATTTTTATTGCAATCTGCAAACGAGTTTTATTCTTGCTTAATTATTGGTCAGTCCTTAACTCCTAATCCATGTTGTTTGTCAAAAAATAATGATCATTGTTCTTGCTTAAAAAAACGCACTAATCATGATTAACCTTTTAAACGCTACAAAATACTAGTACAATCCAAAGCTTCAACCTCCGGACCAGATAACCTGAACAACCTTCTCTATATGACTATATCTTTGCTGCATAAAGGGTACACCTGTTTAACACTTGACAAAAATAAATAAAAGGGTACAAATACAATTCTGTAGGACTGATTGAATAATGAAAAAATAATAATGACAAACAGATTATGTGTATGCCTTAACACTTGAAATAGTATTTAAAGAGAATAATTCCTATTTTTCAAAAACAAAATTGTTGCCCGGCCCATAAGAAGCAGCTATTCTTGTAAGTGAATTTACATGATCTCCATAAAATCTCTATATGACATGCTATTAACTTTTTTTCGTAAATTGAAGATATGTGATTACATGTTAGATGGAGATTGAAAGAAAACATGCATAATCTCACATCATTCAATAATTTCTCCTTGCAACAACAGAGGATTACATGGGCATGGGCTAGGAAGAGCCACCTACCTGTTGTGCAAGGAGTCAGGAGAGGAGGGCACTACTCTATTATTAACTGTACCATAAAAGTCTCCATTTGTTTCATTGGTAAAGCTTTTCATCCATACTGCAGACTTGTTGAGCAAATTTTCCACTTCTTCTTTTACAAACCAAGCACAAAATACTTGATGGTTCAAAACCGAAATACTTAGTAGTATCAGCAATAGACACCCCACTTGAGACCTTGAAATTGACATGACTTCACTACAGTTGTCAGTGATTATTACTAAACCTCTTCTGGTTTCTATATTTGAACCAAAAGGAAAATTAAAAGAAAGATAATCAAAGGGAAGGGAAAGGAGATAGATATGGCTTATGAGTTATGGCTTGTGACTCATTTAGTATGCTGAGTTTGAAATTGAGATGTAGTTATTAGCCCCCCACCCCATAGCATCATTCATGGTAAAGAAAGGGACCACGGAACTGTAGGGAACAAATGGTCAAGCTCGTGTTTCAGTTAATTAGTAATATTAGTTCCACTATCGATTAAGTTATTTTAATAATGTTTGACCATCTTTTCGTGTGTTGTACTACATAGTGCAGTGTCCATGTAATTAAACCTGACCCGACATATAATATAAGGACGTTTCAGAAATCAGAACTTCGAGAGTTTGTGCATTGATGTTTGATGGTGAAATATGTACACTGTTGTCTATTGGAATGGATACCAACCAAACATTCATTTATCAATTATTAAACATTTATGGTTAAGTAGTTGTTTAGATAAATTTTTTTTAAAAGTAATTTTTAAAAAATGAAATATATTTTATAAAAAAATAAATTTTTTATTAGTTAATTTTTAAAAATTTACAATATAGTTTCTCTAAAAGATGAGATGACATCTACAAATGAATTAATGGAAAACTCATTTTATCTTATGGAGAAACTATTTCATTTTTTCTTCTTATTTTCTTCTTTTGAAAGTATTTCTATAAAAAAATTTAGATTCAAAAAAACTCTAATGATATTATTTCAAGTCAATTGATGAACCCTTGTACTTTCAAAATGACCCTAACCTTTGTCAATCATACAAACCCAAATTCAGGATCAGGACTTGACTCTTCGTTTAGTTTATTGTATTATGTCATTTTTTCACCTTTAAAGTCCCAAATGTGCTTCATCAATGCCTTCATGCCGGTCCATGCTTTTTTCTAGGATTAGTATATGACCTCTTGTTTCTTTTTCGTAGGTTATATTCATATTTTTTATTTTTCACAGTACAAATGTCTCGTAAAACTGAGTTATTTGCCAGTCAAGGTAGTAAGAGATTTCAGTAAACTGTAAAAGGCATCTTTTAGATCATGTCTTAATATTTCTAGAGTAATGTATTTAATAGAGTTTGTTTCTTTCTTTGGACTAGTTTGTGGCAGCTTTTATATTCTGTAACCTCTTTTCTTTAAACTTTTGGGATTCGTCTTTTTCAACCTTAGCACTTGTAGTTGTGTCAGAAATTTGTCATTTTTTAAAGTTGATCAAGTGACTTGTGCACACGAGCTTCATTCCAATTAACTTATCGCTTCAAAACCTGTGTGTTTTGGCCGTTTTCTATTTGTCATCAAAGTTCTCAAGGGAAAAGCACTGTTTCTCGTCTCTAACTTTAGTTGGCACCGGCCGAAAATAAAATTAGGTCATTGTAATTACCAAAAAGTTTGGTGTAAACACTAAGCAAGATGAAAGTATGATATTGTGTTGACATTTATTACCAATTGCTATTGGGGTCAAATTCTGTTGGAAAAACTACGGTGTGTTAATTTAATACGCTGATGACTAATATGATTTTTTCCTCTGAAAATTATAAAAGCAAACAAATAAAGTCATCCCCTGGTTCGTATTGACGCGTAGTGGAGCATTTCCGTTGTCTATTTTCTGCCTAATATCTTATTCCCTGCATTTAGACTATTTTCAGTGCAAAATCATGCCAAGCAGTGCTAATTTGACAATGAACAAAGCATAATTATATTGTGAAAATTTAATCTACTTTCATTTTAAGTCATTTACACTCGTGTGTTGGTAGATTCCGCCTAATCTCTTTAGTTTGACTTTCTACAGGGCCATATCTTGTCCAACCAGTGCTAAAGTTGACAGTTTGTCAAGCATAATTACATTGTTCAAATTTAATCAACTTTAATATTAATTTTTTTACTTTAGTGTCGGTAGATTATTCAAAAAGCCAGAACTTATATATTTGGTAATTTTAAAAACTTGGAGGACTAAATATATAATAAAAAAAATCAGGAAACAAAATTACACAATTGCAAAATTATAGGGATAAAAAGTAGATCTAAGTCAATTCCTTATCTAAAGTGAATAAGGGTTATTTCCTTATCAGAACTTTGAGGAAAAATGCAAGTGTAATTGATTGAATAAAAGATACAATAATAATGTGTAAGGACTCTGTTTATAGAGTTTATTTCTAGCAAATTAATATGTTTTAACAATTATATTTCCACATCAAACGGTAGAAGCCTCGTTCAATTACCATTTTGGTTGAGGCACACCAACCAACACAACCTACTATTATTTTTCACAATTATGTTCGTATTCAACTCAACCCAATTTAACCCAATCCATCCTAAAAATAGTGCATTAGCTCCTTGAAACCCAACTTCATTCATTCTAGCGTGAGCAAAAGTTCCTACATAATTCCTTATCTAAAACGGACATGTATTTGCAGATCTCCTGTAGTTATTCGCAAACTGTCACCAACAGATTTGCCAACTCTATTTGATATGTACACCGATAATTCCGAGCAAGACTCGGGTTTATCCAAGAGTGAAGGTAGGTCACTACTAAAGAACTGAACAATCAGAACTGAAGCAACTAATTGAATCCAGATACGTGCAGCAAAGGGATAGTCGCAAAGAACGTGAAAAAAAAAGAGTTTATGACTGAAACGAGGAAGACAAAACGAGTGACCAAAACTTTTTATGCTCTGTAGCGATGAAAACATCTTCAACCATCCATTTAGTGATCTGTGGTTTATGACTTTATGTGGAAAAAGAGTTTATGTATAATATATCATTACCTATTTGGAAAACATTTTGCATACCAAGGTTGAAAAAGAGTGTTGCAATTTGAATTCCATTGGAGCACCCTAAGCATGCTTTTGAAAATAAAACTCCGTTGTGTCTTTCATTCTCAACGTACTTTTGGAGCAGTTCTAACGGTACCCGTGCAATTCAGCGTCAGCAATGAACCATATAGATAGTCCAAACTTCGACTAGTAAAAACACATTCAAAACTCACCCCCAATAATTAATCATAGAAGCTTTAATTTACAAACGTAACAAAAGAATCACAGAAGCCTGCATTATAACTTGCATTAACAACGTCAAAGACAAGTGCTTTTATGATGATCACAAGTTATTCGCCTATATTGCAACAAAAGAATGAACACACGATGGTTTAATCTGTGAATCATGCTTCAGCTACAAATTGTATCCACGAAAACCTACAATGCCAAAAAGCTATACCTTTGTTCTGTATATATTTCATCCGTTCTGTCCAGTTTCCTCTTAAACTGATACTGTAAAGAGGTAAATCTTTAGTACCACAGCTAGAGCCAGCTGCAACAGAAAAATGCCAGCAACAATCAAGAACCACCTTTCACCTGCTGATTTGATATGTGCCCGGAGGTTCAGTGCCACAAATGTTGCTGACATGAACCCTGCCACACCTGCAACCACCCATCTAAATATATCCAGTGGCACAACGGACATACACTGCATCACACCAAGGGTTCGAATTTTGAGAATACAATATAAAGCAAATGTCAAATTTCATGCTTAAAATAAAAGGTAGAAAGATGAAGAATAATAACTTACCAGGGCTGGAATAAAGACAAACAGGGAATACCCATACAGACAGAATAGTTGCACAAGGCCAGCCGGTGCAGAGAAATATTTGAGAATTACATACAGGCAAAGAGGAACAATGGTAACATAGCCATAAAACAAACCAGCAGACCAAGTCACCAGATTTATGTCATAAGCCCATTCTTTGCTCTTTAGCTTGTGCGCTATATATGTCACAAAGGTGCCAATAGATGCTGCTACAAATATCAAGGTAGTGCAAATCCAGAATGGACCATACCTGCATATGTTTATATGAACTCAAAATGCACAAAATTCACTCCTTTTATGGCAAAATTATAAAAGTATTTGTTCTCCAAGAATAAAAAATGGCGAGCATCATCTTCTCCGGACACCAGTATTTAACTAGTAACAGAAGATGTTTCGATAAACTTACATAAGAAATGAAACAAAACAAACAGATAATTAAATGCATGACTTTAGTTTAGAAGATATTGGCATATTAAAACTGGTCACAACAATTTAGATACACCTTTTCTTCATAAAAATTAAAAACAAAATGCATTTCATAATTTGAAAATTTCAGAAATCAGAACCAAATGTTGGTAGTATGCTCAGTCAATGAAATAAGCAAAAGACAAAGTTACTCACAAATCAGGGTTGATAGCAGTTTTTTCATTGAAAGATCCTCTAAATGGAAATAGTGAGTCGATAATCCTCTCTAGAACATCTGAAGTGTCAACATCAAAGTATGGTTTGTAAGCAGCAATTGTAAAAGTCTGAAACCAACCACCCTGCTGCGGTTCATCAGAACCAGATACAGGTTTTGAAAATGAATCTGCATAAAATGAATGAGACAATTCAACAAAAACATGTCAAATAGATATCCAAGAAAAATAATTAAACATATTAACTCCAGCCATAAACTTGCTAGATGGACGACAGAAGGAAATACCATAAGTAACAACCATCAATCATCCCCTAGAGTAAAAGAAAGAAGTGCAAAATTCAAATCAAAAGAAACATGAGGGGAAAAGATCATAGGCCTTAAATGAAACATAGAAGTAGTAAATAACAAGAAAATAGAACAAAATTGAATTTGGTTAAGAGACAGTAAAAATGGAACAGAATTCAGACTAGAAAGAAAAAATAAATCTAAAAATCCATACGTCACACTCATCTATCATTTATATTTTTCAAGCTATTCTATTGCCATGTAATGTCAATGTTTTCACGCATAGGCTTCAGCAGAGCACAAAAGGAGATTGAGGAAGGTTGAGCATGTGCATCGTGGTTCAGAACAGAGAAAGAACAGGAGTGGGTGTCTGCCAGAAATACCGCTGGAGGTGGGAGGGTGTTGGTCGCACAGAAGAGAGAAGCATGGAGCAAGGTTGCTAAACTAGAGATCCTACTTGGGATTGTAAGATCCTATATTCTTACCTAAACTGCAAAATTATACTATACAAATACTATAATATATACGCAATATTTTTATTTTTTTTGTGTCTTATTTCCGATCTGTCATTGGGTTCATTCACCACCGGTCCCAATTAACTTGGGTTTAAGGTGTTGTTGATGTTGATATACGCAGAAAAAACTAACATAGATAAAGAAAGTAGCTTCTAAATTGCATCATTAAACAAACTTAAATTGAAAATTCATAACCATAATAGTACATTATAATTAACAGAATAATTATAATATATTATCATGATTGTTAATAATTAAGAGAAAAGAGAAACACTTAGGCCCATTCAAAAGAGAATCATTATACCTTATAATCATTTTAAAAGTTATAGTCCCATTCTCTAAATAGTTACAATTATATATTATAAACTAAGCCCCCATTAACTAGAAAATACACTTAAGCCCATTCCATAAAAATCTTGCCGAATCAGAAAAGTGACAAGATAGCATGAACGGAAAAGGTTTAGGTTGCAAATGAGAGAAGTCTGGGTAGATGATCCCACGATTTCAAGTGGAAGATCACGATAACACTCAGGACCAATCGAGGCAACAATTCAGCATGGACAAGGCTACTTAGCGTGTGGGATTTCACAATCTGAATCGTGATTTTGACAACTATGGCATGGGGAAGTTACTACATTCAAATCAAATTTCGGTCTTTAAGTTCTGAATAGAGGAAGGGAAATCTCACTCACACACACACACCCCACCACCCCCAAGACAACAGTTTCAAGGGAAAATTTGGATTTTCAAGATGTGCCATTGTAGGGCCAATAAGTGCCGTGACAGGCTGCTACTTTGGAGTTTGGACACAATTGCGGCCATGGCTGCCACTGTTCAAAAACAGATTGTGATGCAAACTTTGTAGCAGCCCAAGGCTGCTACACTGCTATAGCACACTATTGAGTAACTATAGCTCCCTCTTCCATGCACATCTTCCACATCAGACAATCACATGCATAATTTAATATGATCTATTGCAACCACATATCAGAATCAGATAAATACGATAAAAATTGAAAGGATAAACAAGCTCATGAAATTCAAAGCTAGATCAGGGGAATATTAATACAGCCAGATTTAAAAACCTTTCAAGCATGACAAGTGTCTGTAAACCCAACTTCCTATGATGTCATCCCCTTTATAAGGTTATCTTAATCATTCATCTAGAGTCCTCAGGATAGAATTATCATTGCACAAAGGCCATCATGGAGCAGTTAAATCTTTTAATTATCCTATCTATCTTAGAAGATATTTAAAAATAAATAAAATAAAATCCAGGGATATAGACACAGACCATCAGCGTCACGAGGAGGCCCGGAAGCAGCGGTGATCTTGCCCTGGGCTCCAGAAGGAGGAAATGTCTGAAGATTTGAATCTAAAATGCAAACAAATTACAAATCTATGATTAGATCCGGTATTAAAGAACCAGTGTCCAACCTGGCTAATGATAAAAGAGAGAAATGAAAGTGTGGCAAATTGAGAATGCGGGGTCATTTAATTGGCAAGGAGAAAAAGGCGGAATAGAACCTGCGAAATTGACGGTGGCGGGTCGTGAATCTGGAACGGCCTGTAAAAAGGAAGAGAGAGTGAGTGAGTGAGATGTGGAAGGAACTGATAGATATGAAGAGTGAAGAGTGAAGGCTCACAGGAACAGATCCCTGAAGCTGCTGCGCGTCAATCGACGTATATTTTCCGGTCATCATCTTGACTTCACCTCTTCAGCTCTGCTTCTCCCAGATCTCTCCTCTCTTTGGAAACAAGGCGTGCCGTGTTCCTTTTATACTTTTAATTTTTTTTTTTTACTTTTATAAATTATAAATTAAATAACTATTTTATAAGGATAATTTTCAAAGTTTCATTTCCATGCAATTACAAATTTACAATGTGAACTGTTTTCCATGTTTAAGGATCATAAATTATGGTAGAAATCATTTTTAAGGCAGATTTTTCAAAATCCAATTGATTTTGTCACTAAAATAGTAATTTGTTCCTCTATGTTTTTAGTAATCCTTTGGTCTTTTATGATTAAAATTTCTCATTTGACTCCTTTAAATGTGAAATGCTAGCCAAAATATTTCCTCCGTCAGATTAACACTAACGAGATTAGTGTTTTAATTTTTTTTTAAAATAATTTTAATAAAGTGAACAATTTTAAACTATCGCAAACTTTTTTATTAAATATTTAAAAAGTGATTTTTTAAGACTAATAGTAATAGTGTTTGCATTTTAAAATAATTAATTTTAGAATAATTAATATTAATTTTATTTTTATAATTTTTATATTAATTTATTCTTGTAAAAATAAAACATTTTTGTTAATCTGACAAAATTATCACTAAAGACTAATAAAATATATTTTATTTTTACAGAGATTAAATTAATACGAATATTTTTTATAAGAATAAAATGAATACTTTTCAAACTTTCCATACCTCAAATATATTTTAGTTATAACTAAAATAATAACATATATAAAAAATGCTGACATTAATTATTCTCAGTTGGACCGGAAACCTATGGACAGTCGATTTGAGCCTCTTACTATTGGGCATGCTATCAACTCGGCATTATCCAGTATAAATCGGCTGATTTTTTGAAAAATCGATAACTCGACAAATTGAATTTTATGTTGTCACTATGATAATAATTAGAATGTAATTGTAGGTAAAAGAATTTTTTTTTTTTTTTTTTATAATTCCAAAAGAAAACTTTAGACCTCAAAATTCCAATAATATAATAAGTGTTTCCCTAGAAGTAGAAGCAGGTTGAGAGGACTAGAGTTAGGGAAGGGAATTGAAGTGCATTTCCATTCAAAGACGCTAATGAATTATCTTTGAAACTACAGAGGAGAAATTTGAAATTTGACTACGCGGGATATTTTCCTAGCTTTCAATACAATATCTGGTTTTCTTGTAGATCAAAAATAGAAAAAGTCCTATTACTGGAGATAATCATATTCCTAATGTAATAGGGAAAGAAAAGACAGAAAACCTGATTTAACATGTTCAGTAAATGTTATTTAGTAATGGGTGATGCATACCAAATTTTAGCCCATCAGGATGCAACTTTGTCACTAGTCCATTCTTTGATAACCTATTGAAGAGAAATGGAATAGGAAAACAGATTTCTACTATTTTAAATTTCATACCAATGATTCATTGCTCGTATTAGTACACCATTGGCAGCAAAATGTTTGGATAAGATATTCCTATGCCAATAACTAGAACAGTACCAATATTCAAAATCTGACAGATTGTCCCACCATGAATATCTCAATTCTGCTTGCTCGAGTTCTAAAATACTAATCTTCATCTGAACTACTATCTTCAGAAGTTTTTCCCATGTCATCTGATACATTTTTATCCTGTAGAAATGCAAAATGATGAGTACAAGGTACCTGCGTAGCATAAAAGTAATACAAATTCAAAGGTTACTTACAGGCATTTTATCCCAATCCTTTAGTTTTGAACTTGTCAGCATATAGTTATCTCGTAACGGAGCCCAAGCAGGTTGTTCATCTTCTACCTGGTCAGTGCTTTCCTTGGCCTGCGTATAAAAAACCCAAACATTTTGATAATTTAACAACACAAGGAAGCTACCTCATTAAGATACATTCGTTATAATTTATTGAGAGAGAAAAAATGGATATGGTAGCTAAACAAGGTATTACAGATCTAAAACATATATAAGATCTTCTAATAAAAAACGTGAAGGCACTGTTTCAAAAGCATTAAACCAAATGCAACCAGTTTGACACTTTGAGGAGAACGGATAAAATATAAAAGTTCAAAACGGAAGGCCAAATAATAATATATTTAGCATTACTGGTTAAACCCACTCCAATAATAGTATGTCTAGAATTTTTCCATATTCAGGATTTTGCTCCTAACAATAATAAAATACAAAAGGGTGAACTGGTCAAACTGAAATTATTGAGTTGTTAGCTACGACCCAGCCAAATACAAACACCAAAATAGAATGAGCAGTAGCAAATCACCTTTGTAGTGGTGCCAATTGCAGGCAATGATGGTTTCCCTAACTCCGAAAAGAAGGCTTGTTTGGTCCGTTTTCGTATCTCTGGCAGATACAAATTTGATAATTAGAATTATGCACAAATTAGTCATTACGAAGATTGAAATGTTACGATTCAAGAAAATAGAACAGATAGGAATGAACAAAAGAATAAAGTGAACAGAGAATCAATAGAACAAGAACAAGAACAAGAACAAGAACAACAACAACAACAATAATAAAAGAGGGATCAAGCATAGAACCGGCCCGATCATTGACCCGGTTGAGGTAGTGGGTCACGTGGTCAGTGGTCCAACCGGTGGGTCAGTAATTGGCCCGATTTGACCCGGTCTATATTAAAAAATTCAAAATTGTATTATATATACGTATAGAAATAACATTATTTGATTAAGAAAAAATCATTCATAATTCCATACTCAAAAATTCAAAATAATAATTGATGTATTAAAGTTAATAACACAAGTAAAGTGTATTAATAATAAAAAAGGGTGTAAATAGCAATTACCGAAATCAAAACAGAAAATTGGAAATTGCATAAAGCAATTCAAGGGGTACGAAAAGTAAACTTGCGGAATTGGCCCATATCTGGCCCAAATTACGAAAACCTAGCACTATATATAATATTTTATGCCCTTCTTCACTGCGCCTTCTTCATCTTCTTCCTCTGCACAGCTGCTGCGCCTTCTTCCTCCCAAATAAAGAACTACTATATCATTAACAACAAATTATGTTATTCTACTTATGCTCTGTTGCACCTTCCTTCCTCTATTGCTCCTTCCTTCATGCTGCAAGGCGCTACTACGTGAAGGAGGCTTGACGACGATGGCGCGGCCACGAGCTTCTTGATCAAGCCTCGACGGCAGCGTGACGAAGACGGTGCAGCGACGCCGTTTTCAGCTTTTTCTTTCACGCACAACCCGGTCCGGGTTCCAATAACCGGCCGGATTCTCGGATTTGGACAAAACCGGCCGGGTTCCACCGGGCCAAACCGGGTCATGTGCATGGCCGGTTCAATGCACAACTCGGCCAGGGTACAGCTACGGTTCGCGGTTTAACCGGTCCGACCGGCCGGACCGAACCGGGTTTAATAACATTGGGATCAAGTTACTTCAAGAGTAACTTTAAAAGAGTTACTCCCCATCCCTGGTAACTTTAAAATAATGGTTAAGAGTAGTTTACTCATTAAAACCATTAGATTTCAAGAAATGAATAATGAGGATGTGGAATACATTTTTTAGAAGTACTCTTGGAATAACTTGATTCCTCCTCATAATCTATACTAATAATAAAGGAGATACCTACTTTTGGTGTACACATTTCATTAAACAATTTTATCCTTGCACCTCTTCTTAAACTTCCATTATTCTCTTTTAAACTACAGCAACTACCACTCCTCTTATATTGTCAGTTTCTTTCTTTCCTGTCACGTTTATTTTTTAAATTTAACCTCCCAACTTTTTTTTCTTCTTTAGTTATATTTTTATTTAAAATATATCTCTTCCCTCTAGTAACAATAATAATAATTCTGAATATTTTTCTAGGAAATACAGCATTAAACAACTAACCTTTTGCATCCTTAGTCCTTGAGGGGTCCAGTCCCCTCTGAGCAGTTTGTGCCTTATTGACCTATAACAGGTGTGAAAAAAATCTCACGTTCAATAATGATAGAGATACAAAGAAGCAAAGAGACATGGGTAGAAAATCTAGGAAGAAACCAAAATTTAGTTAAATGTAAGTGAAAACTTACAGCATTGAACAGCTTGACCACTGAAAGTAATCCAATTTGATGCATGGTCACGACAATAGTCCAAATCAGTAACAGGAAAATACAAGTCATCAAAAAGAATAAAGGGCCGTAGATTTTTCTTCAAAAGAAAATCCAAATCATTTACCTCCTTTTGTAGCAACACTTATTAAGAACTTTTCATGTGAATCCAAGTAAGTAGCAGGTTTGACATGCCCCTTTTCTGCCAACTGTAACAAGCAATAAGATTACTATACATGACTTTAGGGTGACAATAACTGAGGATACAAATAAATTGACAATACTACTTTGAATAACATTAAAATCAGTCAACTTGAAATTTAAAATTACCATCTGCTTTTCCTTTTTGGTCTCTCCCTTGACCTTGCGTTCTGCTTCCTCTTCTGCAAGCTTGTCTACAACAAGTTTCCTTTGCCCTGACAATATTGGACCCTACAAATTATCCAAGTCTTAAAAAAACCAGTTTCCCAATGTTCCGTATAAACATAATCTTGTTGTATGATCACCTAACTTACCAAAATGTCGTCAGGAACACTCTTCTTCATAATATTCCTAAAGGCCATCTTGAATGCTCTACATCCTTCGGTGAATTTTGTAATTCCTGGCTGAATTTCATCATCTTCTCCTGCATCATCAGAGCTATGATAATTCATATCAGTAGCATTCTTATTCCATGTTTTTTGTGGTCCTGCAGCTCCTTCATCCTCAGATCTATCCTCATTTTCTATGCCATCCTTGTCATTTCTTTTATTGGTGATAGATGCCAGTCTTTTAGGCTCTAAGGTAGCAGGGACAGTGGCCTCATCTTCTTCATCATCAGAATTATACTCCCGTGCTCTCTTTCGGAAAAGTTTCTTCATTTTTTTGTCTATTTTAACTTTTTTCTGCCCATGTTGTGGTGGCATCACTTTTGCTTTCTTACTTGACTTTTTATGGCCTTGTGTTTTGAAAAACTTCCTCTTACTTCTTCCAGGTTCTACCATTGTCATTTCTTCAGCCATGGAATGTTCTATTATTCAACTTCAACCTGAATATGTCATGAGTAAAGACATGTAATATTAACAAACTGCGGTATTCAGCATCTGCCCAAAATTAAAGGGCGTAGTACACTACGCAGGGAATGTGGCATTATTTTAGTCATAAAAAGAGTGAAAATAAAGCATCCAGAGCAACACAATGTCATTCCCAAACCAGCTAATAGGCAATATCTAGCCACACAAATCAATTTCATTGTATCAATGACTTTAGAAGAATATCTCAGTTCAAATACCAAGACACGCTCAACAGTAGGAACATGCCATAACTTGTTTCAAATTTCAAGTTAACACCTCACAAGCAGATCTATAAGAGAACCAGCATACTCATTTGTTCTTAAATTTAAAAAAAAAAAGAAAAAAAACAGAAAATCATTCACAAACAAGCAAAACAGTAATGATAAACCTATAATTCAACATAAATGGGTTTGCAGTTTATCATAGAAAGACGAGACCTCCAAGTGCTAGCAACGAGTATTCAAGTAACATAGAGAATACATTGAAATTGAACTTGTACAATGCAATAACCGCAACAAAGAATAAATTACTTGCCGAATAGACAAATAAGGCACCGAAAGAATCGATGAGCGCTGTGAGGAAGGGTTAGCGGTGGCAGAGTGAAGAACGCGGTGAGAGCTACGAGAATAAGGGTTTGATTACTGAGACCATGCACGGGTCAATGAGTTTTGGATCGGGTAGGGTGGTGGATCCTAATTCATATTTGGGTACTCTTTTTTTTTATTGGATTTAAGATTTGAGTTGGGCCGAAATTAAATAAAAGTAAAATAATGATCATTTTTAAAGTTTTTTTTTTTCTTTCTAATGATAAAAACGAATTTTTCCAAATAAAAATAGATATTTTCGTATAAGATTTTTATCAAATTAAGATAAAGGATAGAATGTTGAATTCTTTTTTTGGTACATAATATTTTTTTAATTATGATATTTGTACGAAGTTATTGTATATAAGGTGAATTTTTTTCAACGTGATTTATTTTATACTCAATAATCACCCAAATCTTAAATTACTTGATTAATAAATACAAATTATTATTATTTGTGTCAACCATTAACTTTTACATATATATTTTGAAAACAAAAATCCTTTGAAAGAAAAATAAGTTTCAATTCAAATTATATTGAGCATCAATTATTTATATATATATATATATATATATATAAATAATTGACATATATTAGTTATCGAAAAAATTTGTTGATATTTCACATATATAATATGATTGGCGTTCAAACCTGAAGAAATTTTGGAGGCACATATCAAGAATGTTTCATGTCATAAACAGAAAAACAAAAAAACCCAACCCATCCCAGCAAATCTGAAGTCAACATCAAAACTAAAGTCTTCAAGTTCGATCACCATCTTTAAGCATACTTCACACCTCTCGGTGAAGCTTCACACCAAGGTTACAAATACAACTTGCTCAACCTCGATTCATTCATTGATTTATCGTCCATTAAAAAAAATCATTGATTTTTCATCTATGTTGGTCATTTTTCACTTTGGTTGACGACTAATGGGAGCAACGAATCTAATACTCTCCGACAACTCAACCGTCCTATCAAGCTTCTCACAATATTTCATGAATAACTCTGTTGTCACGAAGAGTCTAAATTCCAAATTAAACAAAAACTCCAACTCCATCCTATTCATCTCCTCTGTGGTAACTCCTCCTACTTTAGCATAGTAGGCATTCAGAGTCGCTCTAAGAAATTGTGAAGCCGCGCATTCGGGGTTGAAGTCGCCATCGCTGCCGTAGGAGTTTGCATACACCGTCGCCGGAATTAGAGGTTACGCCGCCGTCCTGGAGTGCTTCGTGATTGCGCGACAGAGGTAAGTCAATTTCCTGTATGGATTTGTAATCCGTAAGCATTGTAGGAATCCGTAGGGCATATGGATTTGCAATCCGTAAAGAGGATTGGCAACGGTGAAGAGCAAACGGATCACCAATCCGTGAAGTACATACGGATTGCCAATCCGTATGAGCCTTACGGATTGGCTATGAGCCTTACGGATTGTCAATCCGTATGGATCTTACGGATTGCCAATCCGTATGAGCCTTACGGATTGCCAATCCGTATGGACCTTACGGATTGCCAATCCGTATGGAACTTGCGGATTGCTGATCCGTATGTATTTTTTGACATTTTTTAAATTAAAAAAAAATATTTGCTGGAAATGATGTGGATTGAGTTGCCTGTGGATCCTGTGAGCCCTGAAATGTGTTTGATTTTGAGCATTGATGTGTGTTATAAAC
>PYAF01003464.1:2145129-2177477 GCA_007407185.1 Glycine tomentella
CAATCCGTATGAGCCTTACGGATTGCCAATGAGCCTTACGGATTGCCAATCCGTATGAGCCTTACGGATTGTCAATCCGTACGAGTGTTTTCAGCTACAGTAACAACGCCAAAACTTACCTCCGATGACGATTCCGGCCAACGAAACCTCCACGACTGCTATCAACGACCTCCACACTAAACCAACAAGCCAACAACCACCAAGAATCCAAGCTAGAACCAAGAGCAGGAGCGAGAAGGAAGAGGAGCGAGAAGGAAGAAGACGGATTAGCTGGTGTATGTGAAGCAAAACAGATAAGGGCAATATTGGGATTTTTAAAAAAATGCTGGGTGTATTAGAACTTTGTCTGGTGTAGGAAGTCAATCCCGTAGCAGTTGGGCATGCAGTGGCCACAAATTAATTTACAATAAGTAAATAAATAAAAAAGAGTAAGTGCAATACGTACACCATTGTGACCACAAAAAGAGCAGCGATGATGGGCAGCATGAGCTTAAACTTAATAACTACCCCTACGATTCTCCCGTTTGGAAGTCGCCGTTTTGCACAGTTTGCGAAGAAGAAGGCAAGAGCAAGTTGCAGTCTGAGAGATGATGATGCTCCTCTGTCCATTGCTTCGTCTTACGCCGTGCTTGGTCTGGACCCTCACTGCTCCGCCGCCGATATCAAAGCTGCTTTTCGAACCAAAGTATTATTTTTATTATTATTATTATTTCATTCATTCCAATTCCACAACTAATTGCTGTCTCTTCCTCCCAATTCCCAAAGGTAAAGCAGTTCCATCCAGACCTCAACAGAGATGCTAATACAATAACGTTTTCTGATGCTATGATTCGCCGCGTAATTCAAGCATACCGGGTACTCTACTTTCCATTCTTTCTTTTCTATTCTCTGCCACGTGGCCACAGCCCTCTAGTCGTCAATTCTCCATCTTCACTCTTGCTTCCTGCAGATACTATCCAACTGCACTCCATCGGAATTAATTGAAAGGTAATAAATGTCTTTTTCTTTAACCTTTCACTTTTGGAATTTGGAAACGTCTCACCATCTTCTTTTCTATTCGGATTTGCGTTTGTAGTGAATGCTTAGATCCCTTTGACACGCCAGAGTGTGAAGCTTTTGATCTTTTTGTTAACCAGCTGCTTTGTGTCGGCAAAGGTACCCTACCCTTACCATGCCCATCATTTTTTTACTTTTTGGAAAATCCTAATTTCGACCCCAGACAAAATTGACATGCCATATGAAATTCATATTTCTTTTTTATCTTTATACGAAATTAACATTATGTTTTCTTCTCCATCAACCAGACAAAGACATTATACAATGACAAACCGTATGTAAATCCCTGCATAGTACAATTCTGTCCACGTGTTGAATCGAGTTGTGCATGATGGATGTGGTATACGCATGATATATTCTGCACTTATCAGGGTTTCAACATGTGGAAGGTAATGCATTTCTGATTGGGAGTATAATTATGGGTGGGCAGAGTTATAATTATGCAGGTGCTTACATCCTTTTGTCATTATGAAATGAAATTCATCCTTTATGGTGGTCTTGCTGGCCCATCTTTATGTCTTCTTCCAGTTAATCTTTATGTATCTCGTCTTCCATTTACTATCACTATGATCTCACATACACTAAAGCTGAACTACCTCGCTAACACCATGTCTTTATTTCTAACAGTTAATATACGAGAGTTTGTCATTTGTCAACTCTTGGAAACTAGGAATTGATCAATATATATTTACTTTCCATTTCATCTACAAATTTAAATTTTCTGCAGCGTGTTCAAATTCCTGTGTGGAAAGAGCCCCTCATGCTTTCACATATGCCTCTTCAACTGGAACAGCACGTGCATCTTCTCAAGGTTTTCTTAGCTGTTATTCATTTTCATAATTTTTTAGCGATGCATATGCGTAAAGAATGACACACGTCGCACCTATTTTAAAATGTGTTGTGCAAATATCATTCTTTTCATAATTTTATAAGCATTGCCATCATCAATAACTATTTAAGGTCATGGGGACGATTACCAAGTTCAATGTGCTGTTGGACAATGCCCTAGAAGTTGCATTCACTACGTAACCCCGTCACAAAGAATTCTCTTGGAGGAGCTACTTGACAGGTAACGTTAATCATTCACCAAACCTTTTCTTTGTAAAGCTGCAAGATAATTTATCAGATTCGCAACCCCGGTTGTTGATGTATTATTTCACGTATAAATCTAGCCTGGTTTTTCCGTTATTCTTCTTTAGCATATAAAATGCCACAATTCCTGTGACAATTTGTTCAAATGCTATTATATGCATTCCATTAAAATTTATTGTTTCCATTTGGTTCATGTTGCAGTATACTGGAAGCACCCTATGATACATCAGCTGAGGCAGACTTGCTCTATTCACTTATAACTAAAGCTAAGTTTGAGAATAACCGATATCAAAAACCAAAGAAGCAACCCAAATCTTCAAGCCAACATGTCGATTGGTTTTAACATTTGGATAGCAACCCTGCCCAAATACAGTCCCCAGCCAATAGCACTGAGATTGGTGGGACATGGTTTACAATACACTACACTACCAATTGCTAGATATCAGATGCTCATAGAAGCCTTATACCTCATTTCTCTGAAACATACACGAAGAATATAAGCTCTACATACAGTTTCTGATATGTGTGTGTGTGTGTATATATATATATATATACATATTTTTTTTTTTCATTTTGTATATCTTTCTTTTATGATTTTAGTAGGGATAGGGAAGCCGGTAGCAGTGTCATTTCATGACAAGGTGGCAAGTTTGTGCAATGCAACATATCTTGCAGAATTGCTATGCAACATGCCTGTTTTTCATGTATAAACAAGTTACTCTAACCGATGACAAGTCTTTGTATCATTTCTACTATATCTGCTTCCTTTTTTTGGTTCTCGTTTTAAATGCATGCGTTTGTTAACAAATGTATGGCAAAATCATATGTAATGTCAGATGATGTTTACACGACCTGTCTTTCCTATCTCCTTTAGACTAGTTGGAATTAGTCTCTGGCTCTCCGGGAGATATATGGGACACAAAAAAATTTTCTCACCGCTTAACAAAAAAAAAGTAAAATGCAAGAGAAATAATTAAAATTAGCATTGGAATCTGTGCAATGCATCGTTTTTTAGTAAATAAAAGAGTGGAAAAAAATAATAAAATTAAATATTTAAATTTTTAAAAACAAAAACAAAATACATTAAAAAAACAAAAAATAATGCAAATTATCCAGCTGTTGATACGTGGTGACCGCTCCACAGTTTTAATATATATATATATATATATATATATATATATAGATGACGTTCAAGTTTATCATTAATCAAGTATGTTAAATATTTATATTACTATAAATTAAGAGAAATATTAGTTAGGTATATTTAAATATTTGTATTATAATTTTTAAAAATTTAGAACATATATATCATTAGTCTAATCGATTTAATTAGTGACTCGTTATTAAAAGAATGTGATCAAGTTGAGTTTTAATAAAATATATTATAACCGTCAAATTAATTTTTTTAAGAAAAACTATCAAATTAATTTTTTTTAAGAAAAACTATCAAATTAATTGGTCAAGTCGCAAAAAATTTGTGAATTTTAGCTTTAATTGTAACTCACTAAAAATAATTTTAATTATTATTAATTGCAAATTAAATTGCCGTAGGGGATATTAGCATTCAATAAGAGGCCCGGCCCGGCCCATATTATTTGTTATTATGTATGAGTAGCCGTTACATGATAGATAGCTGCTTTCAGTGTCCGATCCCAAAATTCAAACTCTCATTTTGCTTTAACCATTCAATTCAACAGCTAAACAACTCTTTCTCTCTCTGAAACGGTGTTCTCTTCTTCTTCTTCAAAATCTACGTTGTCATGGACGGTACTCGCCTTTCCTTCATTTCTTTCTTTCTTCTTAGTTCGCTTTGTCTTCGACGAAATTTGACAATTGCTGTGAATATTCTTGTAGATCAAATCATTGAGATGCTTACAGAAAAGTTCAATAGATTCGGTATTAATTGCAATTTGAAGCCGTCATCAGGTTTCATTCTTTTATTTGTTATTTAGGTTCTTTTTTAAGTTTTGTAAAATCATAATTGTTGGATTATTTGTTTAATTTCAGAGCCACAGCCAAGCGCATCAACTAAAGCTTGTGATGAAACAGGTTTTTCTTCTTCATATCCACTTAATGATTTTGTAAGATCTTGTATACAGACACTGTGATTCTACGAGATTATTTCTCTGCAGCAGTTCTCTATCTTCTCCTTATAAATTTTTTTTTTATTATTATTATTACTGTTATTATAATCGATTCAGGAATGCAAATGTGAATTATTGAATCTTCTTTTTTGAACTTTCCTAATATTATAACATTTTTGTTTTCGGTCCTTGATATTTTTTTACTCCTTGATAAATTAGCCAACTTTATGTTTGTTCCTTAATAAATTAGCCAATTTTGTTTTAGTCCCAACTAATAACAAATGGAAAAAAATTATCAGGAGCCAAACACAAAATTTGCTAATATATTAGGAACTAAAAAAAGTGTAAAATAAGTGTTAAGGACCAAAAACAAAATTGTTGTTTTATCAGAACTCAAGGCAAAACAAAAATTTATTAGGGAGCAAACACAAAAATCGGATATTTATTAAAGATCAAAAACATATTTAAGTTTTGTTTTAAATAGGCATTCATTTTGTGCGAACAAGATTTCAAACCTAATACATTTTAAAAAGAGAATGTAATTTGGTGTTTCGATTTGATTTATCTGAAAAACTAAGGAAGTAAAAGATTCTTACAAAGCTGGTTTCAATGTTGGCTCTGCCCTCTGATTATTTGGATTTTGGTATATCAGCAGATAATGTATTAGCACAACTGAACAATGAGACCTCTGACAATATGGATGGTAGTAGTATATCCAATGGAAACCATGAATGTTCTCCTGATGAGGATCATACACTCCCAATATTGAAGAAAATCCTTGACTTGAGTACTAAAATTCAGGTAAATTTTAAAAGTTGGTTGACGGTTTGATCAAACAAAAGAATCAAAATCCTTCCAAATAATCAAATTTCTTCTGTATTATTGTTTTTGTTGATGTTGGCTTATATGCTTCATGTATCAGAATTTGAAGAAACAACATGTAGCACTATCTGATCAAGTGAAACTCACAGCTGAGTCATTTACAGGCCTAGATGTTTTAAAGTCTGTTCAGCTTCTTGGTAAGGCTCTAACCTAAAATTGAATAATAATATCTGGTTCCATGTGATTACTTTATACTAGATTTTGATCTTTATTTATCTGTCACTAGGTGCTGAATATGAAGTGTTGAAAAGAAAGTACCTAGAGGAGTCCTCTGAACGTAGGCGGCTTTACAATGAAGTGATTGAACTAAAGGGAAATATCAGAGTTTTCTGTAGATGCAGACCACTAAATGAAAGTGAAATTGCAAATGGATCAGCAGTATCTGTTGTCAATTTTGAGTCATCTTCTGATGAGCTTCAAGTCATTTGCTCTGATTCTTCAAAAAAGCACTTTAAATTTGATTATGTATTCAGACCTGAAGATAACCAAGGTACATGAGAAATTAGAACTTTTGGGTGGTTAAGTTTCAGTTAAGAAATTTTCTTTCTTTTGCTGGTTAATGATTAATAGTGTGTCGATTATGTTACTGTGCAGAGACTGTTTTCCAACAAACAATACCTATCGTCACATCTGTATTAGATGGGTATAATGTTTGCATTTTTGCATATGGTCAAACTGGAACTGGCAAGACCTTTACTATGGAGGGAACACCACAGCATAGGGGAGTTAACTATAGAACCCTGGAGGAATTATTTCAAATATCTGAAAAGAGAAATGACGTAATAAAATATGAATTGTTTGTTAGCATGTTGGAGGTTTACAATGAGAAGATAAGAGATCTTTTGGTGGAAAATTCAGTTGAACCTACTAAGAAGTGAGTTTTTATTCAACTTAAGCTCTACTCTGATAAGCTTTATAATGAAACAATGCTTTCACTTTTACACTGTTTCACATGATGCTAATGAAATAAAATCTGAGTGCCAAATGCATATTGCTTTGCAAGGTAGAGATGCTGATAGAATTAACCGTGATTTTTGGCAGAACCTAATAACTTTACTATAAGACCTAATGACTTTAGTTGATTATCTCTGCACCTGTCTTCTATGGTAGCATAGTTGAAATTGCATATACAGTTATACCCATTAACATTTTGTCATAATCTCAATTTTTTCTTCCGCCTCCATTGTAAATCCAATTAAGCATGAAACTATGACATTTTAAATGTTTCTCAAGTGATATTGATGTGAAGAACAAATTGTAAGCTTTATCGAATTAAATTAGGTTGGAGATAAAGCAAGCTGCAGATGGAACCCAAGAAGTTCCAGGACTTGTTGAAGCTCGTGTTTATGGAACAGATGACGTGTGGGAAAAGCTGAAGTCTGGTAACCGAGCTAGATCTGTTGGATCCACTAGTGCTAATGAGCTTAGCAGTCGTTCTCATTGGTATGTCTTGCTTCTTTTAGATAAACTATATTTGTGTATATTACTCTTCTAAAGTTGGAAGAAGCATAATTCTTTGCATCAGTAAATATGTTGAATAATTTGAATGAAATTATTGGACAAGCTGGCAAGCGGATATTACTTGTTCTCCATTGATGATAACAAAGATGTGGTTTTGTTTTACATGCAGTTTGTTGCGAGTGACTGTTTTAGGGGAGAATTTAATCGATGGCCAGAAAACAAGGAGTCACCTTTGGCTAGTAGATTTAGCTGGCAGTGAGCGTGTGGGGAAAACTGAAGCTGAAGGAGAAAGACTGAAGGAATCTCAATTCATAAACAAGTCACTATCAGCACTTGGTGATGTTATTTCTGCCCTTGCATCCAAATCAGCCCACATACCTTACAGGCAATTCTCTCATCCCTAACATATAATATCCTCTACATAATCATTCTTTGTCTCACTAGTTTTTTTTTTTTTTTTTTTTTCAAATAGGAACTCAAAGCTCACCCATATACTCCAGAGCTCTTTAGGTGAGGATTCATTTCACAGCCTGAATCCTGATGCTCCTCAATTATTTTATTTACATTTTAATTCGAGTGCTCATTATAAGTGATGTTGTGTTGTCTTGGATTAAAAAGCATTAATTAGAATTGCAATTTCAAAGCTGTTTTATTATTTAAAAGGTCTGTCGGTGAGCATTTTCTCTTATTTTTTTTCATTATCTATGATGTTGAATTGGGATTGAAAATTTGAAATGCAGGAGGTGATTGCAAAACTTTAATGTTTGTCCAGATAAGTCCAAGTGCAGCAGACTTAACTGAGACACTTTGTTCTCTGAATTTTGCCACACGTGTCCGAGGAATTGAGAGTGGCCCAGCCCGCAAGCAAATGGACCTTACTGAACTGAATAAGTACAAGCAAATGGTATGCTAGAGTCTAATTGTGCTATAACTAAGAACAAGAGATGCTTCGATTAATAAATCTGATTTTTAATTCTTAAATCTGGGAATCTGATCACAAATAGGTAGAAAAGGTCAAACATGATGAGAAGGAAACTAGAAAATTACAAGATAACTTGCAGTCATTGCAAATGAGACTTACTTCAAGAGAACTCATGTGCCGAAATCTTCAAGAAAAGGTATAAACCTTTATGCTTGTCTCTTTTTATTTAGATGCTATTATTAATGCATTCATTTTGGAAATATAACTCATCAAATGTGTGGTTGAATTTTCAAAGGTTCGAGATCTTGAGAACCAGGTGACAGAGGAGAGAAAAATGAGACTGAAACAAGAAAGTAAATCGCTTGCAGCAGTTTCAGCTCAACCTTCAACAATGTGGGAGTCAATAGCTTCTGATCAGAAAATCATGAAGAAGCCACCGCTCGATCCAAGACTGCCACTTAGAAGAATTACTAACATTTTGCCTCCACCACCAGAGAGAAGGCCCTCATGCAGCTCTTCTATGGATGGACAGGAAAACATTGCTAGAACAACTTCAATTAACACACAAGACCTTGTGAAACCAAGAAGGGGGGTATCCATATCCGTAAGACCCCCACCCCCACCATCAACATCACGGGCCCTTCAGCCTAGAAGGAGGCGTGTTTCTGTAGCTACACTGTGTCCTGTCAGAACTCCACTCCGTTCCCCCACTCAGCAATCACCGATAAGGCCCTCATGCAGCTCTTCCATGGATGGACAGGAAAACATTGCCAAAACAACCTCAATTAACACGCAAGACCTTATGAAACCAAGAAGGGTATCCATAGCTGTAAGACCCCCACCCCCACCATCAACATCACAAGCCCTTCAGCCTAGAAGGAGGCGTGTTTCTGTAGCTGCACTGTGTCCTGTCAGAACTCCACTCCGTTCCCCCACTCAGCAATCGCCAAAAAGGAACCAAAGGGAAACTCAGTATTCTAGGTTGTTTGCCCCATTGCCAGAAGCTAGAACCTCAGTTGAGACAGCATCACCAACTTTGATGAGGAGCAGCAGTAAGTTTGCTGGCAGCCCGAGGCATCCAAGACGCAAACCTTTAGTGTGGACTCCTCTCAAGCAGAAGGGCTTGAAAATTAGCAGCAGAAAGTCATTGGTTATACCATCTCGGCCCTTCTACTGAAGTGCCTGAAAAATAGCAGATTTCATCACTCTAGCCATCTCGGCCTTCCCCACCCAAATGCAAGGAACTAAATTGATTCCTTAGAAGTGGAGAACAAGTTAAATTTTTAGAGTCTTACTACAGTTGGTTTTGTAAATTGAAATTCTTTTCTTTTAATAATATCCATTATTCATCATACTTCTAATACTTTTTCTTGTTTTTGTTCCGTGTTCAATCAAATTTCTGCTGTGTCCCTAGTTCAACCTTTTCTCATTCGTGCAGCTTTAAATGAAATCCGTAAAATGAAACTAGCTCAGATGCCCGATTCAATTTTCCATTTTGGCACCCTCCAAAACAACGTTTCCACCAATGTCAAAGAGACAACTTCAATAGTATAATTGGGTTACCATGTTACAAGTGTTAATATCTATTAGCTTTATCAATAATTTTTGTCTCAGTCAGACAACTTGATTAGCTATTTCATTCAGTTGAATTTTTTTTTTATTTGTAGAAATTGAATATAATACGAGAAGATTTATAACACTTAAAACATTACTTTAGTGAATTTAGTCATTTTAATTAGTATCTTTAGTGAGTTTAGTCATTTTAATTAGTATCATCAATCAATTTGATTGGTAATATTAAAAGAAAAAAAATTATTTTTTAACTTTGACAATAATAAAAAAATGGTTCTTGAAATTAGTCTGATTGGTAAATTTAATTTTTAACATTGTCAAATCAATTTGATTTTGTTCCTGGAATTTATAATGATAATTAATTTCTGAATTTGATAATTATTAATTATTTTTTATCATAATTATTAATAATTAATTTGATTTCTGTAAACATATCAAAGCTTAACAACAAAATAATTATTAATAGTTCTCAAAGTTAAGAATCCCTAATGTTAAGAATTGAAATGATCTATGGTGCCAGTAAAAAAAAAAAAATTTTTTGTTGTAATTTTTAGAATTTGAATGATCAATTATTGTAATTTAAAGACTTTAAAAAGAAATTTATTCATTTGAATCAGTAGATTATAACGATTATTTAAGTTTTTGAATTTTTTTATTTTCCAAATAAAACGTTGAGTTGAAAATGGTAACTTAACGTGATTTTTTTTTAAAAAGAAAACAGAACGGTTCAATAATAGTCGTGGCCGTTTCCTGTGGATAGGCTCACACGTTGCACGGGACCGTTTGGTTTGAATTCTCACACTTCGAGCCAAACTATGGAATCTGGAAGAACAAGTTTTGAGGTCTGAAAGAGAGAGAGAAAAAGGGAATTTCAGTTTCTGAGATATCTATGAGTGAGTGTTAACTAATTGAAATTTTGAGACTCACTTCCCAAAGATGGTTACTAGAAGCCCACCAAAGCAAAACAAAATGTTAGCTGTTCTCAATCCTGCTCTAATCAGAGAAACACTCAACAAGGTAACTAATCCACATTACTCATTTTCTCTAATGACACTTTATAAATTAGATCCTCACCATACACCACTCCTTTCTTTGTTTGCTTTGTTGATTATTCTTAGGTTTAATTACTTAATTTTAATGATTTAATTCTTATTTTTAAAAATCACTCATTTTAATCTCTACACATGTACTTTTTATCTCGTCTTAATCTCTATACATACACACTTTTTGGTCCATTTTAGTTTCTATAATTTTAGATGGCAAGGACTTAAAACAGATTAAAAAATATATATGTAAGAGTAAAATGAGTAATTTTGAAGAATTATACATAAATATTGTGTAAATATAAAGACCGAATAAGTAATAAAACCTTAGTTTTTTAATCCGAGCTTCCCTGACAGTGAATTGTTGTGGGTCTTTGAAGGTGGATCAGTGCATGGTTCGACTACAGGAACTTCAGTACACGGTGGCCGGAGGAAAGAAGGTGGTGTCAGGGGTAAGTCTCAGCCCTCGCAGCACCAAAGGTTATCTTCGAACCAGTCTAAGGTGCAAGCAAGAATCTGTCAGGTAAATTTTGGTTTTGGTTACATTCTATTCGAATTTTAAGATTAGTTTATTAAAAAAATATAATTTGATTAGAATGGAAAAAATTTCCACCCCCAATTAAACACTGTTAAGTATGGCGTGAGATATTATAGATTATTAGCTAGTTTCAGATCATCAGAAGTCTATTGTCCCCGTGAATTTATATATATATATATATATATATATATATATATATATATATATATTTAAGTTTTTCAATAAAAAAAGAATTAATAACATAATTGAATTATGTGTCATATGAAGATTAATAAAGATTGTTATAGTCTCAAATTATCTAATAATTTCTCATTCAATATTGTTGAGTATGGTGTTAAACTTTCAAGTAATGGTGGAATGTTTTTTTATTAAGAGTGTAACAATCTTACTACATGTTTTGAAGGATCAAGCATGATGCACCAAGAAGATCTCCACCGCGGATGTTTCCTAAGCCAACTAATTCAGGTGATCTTGTTACCTCTCTCTTTTATACTGTTATACTCTTAGCCATGAAGTAGTCTTTTTGTCAAAACTTAAGTGAATCATTCATTAGTTAATATAATGTGCAATCATTCATTAGTTTTTCTGTAAAAACAAGAGGTCAATTCAATTCATCTAATTTGCTCCTTCACTTGCAAATGTTATCTTTATTCAGGTGAATGGAGGCAAATGTCATTGCCAGCGATGCTTGTTGGCGAAACTGTTGGAGAAATTTTAAAGGCAAGTCAATTTGCCAGTGAAATAGTTTCAGCAGTTAGTAGGAAAACTGCCACCAAGGAACCAAAAACTCCACTGTCCCAACGGTCAAACCAGAAAGTTGACCTTGAAAACACACAACTCAATGCTAGACGAAGGAAAGAGAAGCAAATTAAACCAGTCTCTGATACCCCACCACCTCAACGGGCTCGTTCAAGGATCAACTTTAAGATTTCTCCTCCAAAAGCCTTTGACAAAAAGAATGATAACAAGTGTTTGCCAAATAGGGCATGTGCTAGCAATAGTACTAACAAGACAATGCTAGTCCCCAAACCTTTATTCTTGTCTACACATTCTCTAAGGCAACAACAGTTTTGCCAGACAAAATCTCCTGTCATATCAAGAAACATAGGAACACAACAAAAGTGTTTGATCAAGTCCCCACCACCTTCAGCAGCTTCCAAAGTTCAAGTCAAAGTAAAAAACCCATCAATTATGTTTATTTCGTCTTCACCCACAAGACCTACAACTACAAGTTTGAGTTTTTTGAGTTCGAGGAAAAAGAGTTCTCCTCCAACAAAGAGATGGGTTCGAACTTCCTCTCCTTCTAGAATGGCAACAAGACTATTAGCTTCACCATTAAAGAGCAAGAAAACTGTGCAAAAAAGTAATGGGGTAATAAATTTGAGGAAGTATTCTCCAAAGAGATCAGTTGCATCAAAATTATGTCGAACTTTCTCTCCTTCAAGGCTGGCAACAAGATTTGTTTCACCATTGAAAAGCAGGAAAAGTGCACAGCAAATTGATGGATTAGTAAGTGGAATGAAACAACGGCCAGCAAAGTGACATGCTACTTTTTTATAAACTTTGATGAGATCAATAATATCTCAATTCTCAAGAGTCTGAAGGGTTTTTATTATTTTTTTAGAGTAAATAAATAAGCTTCTAACTTCAAAAATAATGCTAGCTCCTAGAGAGTGTTTTGTGTAAATATCCTTGTTTTATACGTATTGTTTTTTTACTTATTTTATAAACATGTGTTAAATAAATACAAACTCATGGTTAAACTCATTTTTGAATAAGCTTAATTTCGCGACAAAACTCATGGTTAAACTTGCAATTTTTTTTATTACTAGTAGAAAATATGACTTTTTAACCAAATGGTATATAGGACAGTAATTTTTTTACTGTACAAAGGATAAAAAAATATATTACTTTTTTGTATTATGCAGGTCATGGATTGGTTAACTACCAAAAAAAGGGGAATGGATTGGTTAACTATAAATAAGTAAATTTCACATCTTATTTCAATCAAAATAGATCCTTTTCTGCAATCTTGTTTATGTAGCCAAAAATAACAAGTAGAAAGAGAGTGAATGGAAAAATGAAGATAGATGATGGAGAAAAAAATAGTGAGATATAGACTTGAGAGAGTTGCGCCAGAAATGATCCAAGCCTTGTTTTCTTAAAATAGATCCTCTCCCATAGTCTTGCCTCTACAGCTAAAAAAAGAAAAGCAGAGAGAGAGAGTGAAAGGAGAAATGAGGGCAGATGATGGAAAAATTAAAAAGGTTAAATATGTTTTAGTTCCTTAATTTTTTGGTAAAATTTTGTATTAGTTTCTCTATTTTAATTTGGATCAATTTGATTCCTGAACTTTAGAAAAGTAGTGGTGAAAAACGTTATCAAAATGTATCATATTTACAAATTAAATTTGAAGGAATTGTGTGAAAAACATTATTGAAATATTTAACCTTTTTAATTTCTCCATCATCTGTCCTAATGTCCTCCAATAAAATATTAATTTATTTCAAAGTTTTAAATATATTTTTTTGTGCCTTTCATAAGAAAATATGACTCTTAATCAACTCTGTTTCTATATAATAATAAAAAGTTGAAATTAACAATTATAGATTATAGTTCCAAAATAATGAGAATTTTCCTATCAAGAAGGGATTAATTCCGTACAGTAGGAGTAACAAATGAGACCACAAATTACCAATGAGAAACGATTAGCAGGGGAAAAAGAGAGATATGTGGCAACAGATTCTTAGGCAATCTTGCGCCACATAGTTCTGATTATTTCTATTTTCATAATACGGGAAAGGGCATAAAGTTGACGGCCATGCATCTCTCAAAACCCCAAAGGAAAGTAAAAAAATTTCAAGCAACACATGTATAAAAAAGCTTTACATGGCACAACAACACGGACAAGATAAAGCATGTGAGATTTTTCATATGGCAAAACGGCCAAATTGGATGAATATATAACATTAACGACCCCAACAAAACTGCAGTAAGACATGTTTGCAATCCCAGTAGTTAAAGCAGAATGAATGCTCTAACGAGTCTCTATTTGCTGGGAGAAGCAAATCTTGTCCGCTCCCTCTGTCGATTTAAAGCTCGATCCTTTGGTGAAGATGTCTTTCCGCCCATGCCAGCTTGCCGCATCATTTCTGCAACGTTTGTCCCAAGCAACTTGTAAATAAATTAATTATACTAATTCAGCTAGCATATTATGTTTTGATCATCTAAAGTATTTTTCAGTTATGCACGACAATGACAACTTTGGAGTCTCTCCTCATGCCTCTCGCTTACATTAAATAGTGAAATATAGTGCTACTATAGATAAGCAAAAAACAAGTTAAAAGAAAGTGATTTGATCCTTAAAATTAGCATCATCGGTCAATTTAATCCCTGGTTTATGAAATTCTTGAAATTGACACTAACAGTCAATTTGGTTCCTTATTTTATCAAAGTTAATCAAGTATCGTCCATTTGATACTTAAATTTAACGATCATCAATTGATTTAGTACCTGATATTAGAGATTAAATTGACTGACACGCACTAAGTCAATGATCAAATTAACTAATGGACACCAAAGTTAAGGACCAAAATTAATGACAGGCTACAGCTGCAAAATTGGAATTACATGAACTTCTTAGATCAACATCATCATCAACACCTTTAACCCAAGCTATTTAGGATCGGTGTACAGGAACTTCTTAGATATTTTACTAAAAAGAGACTTCTAACCTCGCTTTCTCTCAAGCTCCTGGTCGAGCTCTTCTTTCCACTTCCTCTGTCTCTCAGAAAAGCTTAGACTGCAAGTACAACATACATAAATTACTTTATATTTCTGAAAATAATTGATGCTAAGAAAAGCTAAGCAAGGCAAAAACAAACCAACCTTGGGCTACTGGGCTGCTGCTGAGAGTCAACTGTCAGTCCTTTCCATTCATTAAGGGGAGATGCTGGAATATCCTGTGGACTATGGTTATTTACATGGCCTACAGTTGATGGTGACCGGCCATTACTTCCAGGACTTCCAGAATTATCAACGGCTTTAGATGGAGTGCTAATTGGTACCCGACTTGGTGACCTGCTTTTAGGAGGTAATTTCAAATATTTTCGACTAGCAGTATCATCACTAGTGCTCTCAATCACATTGGGAGAACAAGATGTATTTAAACTGTTGTAAAACTCTTCATATAAAGGTGTCTGCAATTTTTTCAGTTCAAGAGCCTGTTATAAATGCATAATCATCATTATGACACAGCAGTTAGTGGATAAAAAGATTGGTGAAGTTACAGCAGAAGGACTAACTCGATTTCAACTAAACTAAAAGCAATACCTTCTCATCCAAAAAGGCTTTAATTTTTGACTCTGTGAGTTCATCATCTTCCTCTGACAGAGATGGCACACCTGGAAAGGAGAAATCTTTCTGCCCCTTATCATCATCCCCTGACTGATCAGGTGGCACGTAACTTTCATCAGTGCCAAAATTAACCCCTCTATTTTCTAGTTCTGGACTTGCATCAAATTTGTACCCCCAATCATCAGAGGGATCAGACATTGGGTTGAAACTCTACAATAAAAAAAATGTTTGAGAACTCATTAATTTAATATCAAATAAAGCAATAAGGGCCTGAAATGCAATCACCTCAATATTAGTTGACATAAATGATTTGTATTTGGCATCACCCTGCGAGAAATCTTCTTTGTCATCAATCACACACATATCATCATCATTGCTCATTCCCCACGACTGTTTATTTCCTGAGTCCAGTGGATTTACGGTTGAACAGAAAAGGCTACATAAATCATAAAAGTTTGTTAAACAATATCATATTACCATTCACTAGCATCAAGAAATAATATACTATTAAAATATAGCTCCGTTAAATGTTCCACAGAAATAGCTGCCAAATGTTTTAACACTTACAAGGATTCATCATCATTTGGGGCACATGATGGTGAAGAAGCTTCAAAGTTTTCCTGTCAGAATTGGAAGTGATATTTCTTAAAAATTGGTTTATAAAAGATACATACAACACCATTTTATATCACTTCATTTTACATACCTTGACATTAGATGACAGAGGAAAAGAATTCATATGTTCACCAGTAACAAAGGGATGCTGCAGTAAGTTACAAAATTAAACAATAATCTTAGGGAGAACTGAAATATTTCATGAAAAATACTACTACTAGTAATGGCCACTCAAATTGTTATATATTTCATATGCACAGTCTAGAGAGAAAATGCTCATAGAATCACCTGCAGCAGTTCTGATGCCGATGACCTCAAAATTGGTTCCCTACAGAAGGATTATATATTTATATGTGAATTTTGTAATCTGATAATGAACATTTGAAAAGAAAGCACACTAGGCATACGTTCTCTCTCTCTCTCTCTCTCTCTCTCTCTCTCTCTCACACACACACACACACAAGTGACACAACTAACAACTTGAACGTTAAACTCCTCTTTTTTGAGAAATAGTTGACAATATAGAAATGTGCTGAGGAATCTTTCTCCCCCAATCCCCTTCTTGCCCCCACTCCACCCACCAAAAAGAAAAACTCAATGATGTTTAGCATGATCAATCTTCCATCCTATACTTCAAAACATAATTGACACAATGAAACACACTAAAACTAGAAATTTGTGATACAAGCAAAGCAGGAGAAAATTAAAAGTAACATACTTCTGCAAACATTTTAGCAGAAAATCTTTTGCTGCAGGTGAGAGATGATCAGGGATTGGCGGATGAGACTTAGTTGTCCCTATATGGAAGAGAGCAGCAACCTGAAAGTTCATTCTTTTAGTAGATGATCAGAGAGAACCTCTAACAGAATTTAAGGAGTCAGAATAAGAGATACCTCTTGTTGGTATTGCTGACTCCAGGGAGGCTTTCCAGTGGCCATCTCAATCACAGTACAACCCACACTCCATATGTCAGCAGAGCTGAAAAAGCATCAATATATGAAAACATCTTTATTTGGCTTCAAATGAAACATCATTACCAAAATATATTATACTCATGCACAAAAAAAAAAAAAAAAATTCAAGCAATGCCCCAAGAACAGTATATAATAATCTCCCAATAGAATTTCAAAGGTAGAACCCTTGACCTTGAATTCATACATGTCATTCATCTAAAACATAACTATCTCCACTAGAGAATGCAACTAAGATGCAAGCAACAATAACTCTGCTTCAAATTGCTTAGGACCAGAAACTTTAAAAGCATAGTTAGCGTATGTGTCTCGCTGAAAATTCCTGCCACTAACTTCTTTGATATACCAAGCAAAGATTTATATTTTCTAACAGAAACCATCATTGTATAATTAAGGCGGGCAGTTCTAACACAACTCTAGATATACAAAGCTTTTCCACAGAATGGTTAACACCTGGAATCATAAACAGTCAATTACAAGTACAATACCAAGTGATATCTGACCAGAAGAAACGAGTTTTTAATCATGTCAAAGAATATTAAAAACAGAGCAGCATATTATAAAATATGTCTACAGTAGAGGGTTAATGTCCTTACAAGCTATGCCCAGTCTGGAGAATAACTTCTGGAGCCATCCAATATGGAGTACCCTTCATGGACTTGGCACCAGAAATGGTTGCCTAGATTAAAAAGAAAAGGCGATGCTTAAACAAATGTGCAAACAGAAGAGCCCTCACAAAGGTAAAGCGACATACACAATAGTAGAGCTACATATAAGACTGAGATTACCAGCTCAACGACCTGTTTGGATGCCCCAAAGTCTGCAAGTTTTATGCATCCTTTATTATCTACAAGAATATTGGCCCCCTGAAATAAATTAAAACTTGAACATCAACCGCCAGAAAAGAACCAAGATAACATGCACACACCAATGAAATAAAAATCCACCTTAATGTCTCTGTGCATGATTCCATTTTTGTGCAAGTACTCGAGTCCAAGTAGTAGCTGCTTTGTGTAGGTTCTTATTACCTGTTGAATGAATTAGTGAAAGACTGAAAGTGATTTGGCATATGAAATCACCAAACTATAGTAGCTCAGTGACTAAAACTTACAGCCTCAGGGAATGCCCCAAACTTCCCCAATAGTGATGATATGGATCCACCAGGAACAAACTCCAGGAGAATATTTAGGGTGTCCTCTTCTCTGACCGTACCCAAATATCGCTACAGCATAAAAAACTATTCAGTCAAGAGATAGTCCAGGTGAACTAATTGGCTTGAAGTATCTTTGACCCAATAGAATATCATACTCACAACAATGTTGGGATGTGAAAGGTCTTTCAGTAATTTAACTTCTTCCTCAAGCTCTTTTATGTGAGCCTGTTAGTAGTATGACAAAACATTAATCAAACAACCACATAAGGACTACGCTAGTTCAATGAAAATCTCAAAGATAATAACAGACTAAAATCTGAATCATGCCCTGTTTCAGAAAAATAAACAAAGCCTTTACAAAATTATGTGAAAAGGAAACTGTTTTCTCATCACTCGAAGACAATCCCTAGTTTGAAGCATAAATTACAGATTTACTTCCCCACTTCAAGTCTTGCAGTAACCTTGAATTTGATATTTCAGATGAAAAAAACATATATAACAAAGCAATTGCAATGCCTTTAGTTAAAAATAAGTTGCAACAACTAACAGCAAAAGGCACAATCAAACATATATAAGTTAAAACAATCTTGTTAATTATTTAGAACTGTATACACAACTAACGAACGTGTATAATTTATTAGTTACAACAGTTGACTGGCATCAAAGTGCTTCAGTAGATGCAATCAGAAGCAGTCGCAAATAGAACTTAATCAAACAACGAACCTGTGCCTTCTCCTTCGTAGCATTACTTGCCGCAATCAAGACCTAAAAAAACATACAAGAAAACGAAATCAATTTAAGCAACAAAGCTAAAATCGCAGTCAGTTCAAATAAAAGCTAACCGAAATGACAAACTATAATAAAACAAGCAACTACAATAAAGTCAACTCCGAAGAATCAAGCGAAAAGGAGAAACAAACAGAAGCTAAGAACCGAACTCCAAAAGGAAATGAAATAAATAAATAGAAAGTTCAAAATGAAGAAATTAACGATGAAGTGAATAAAGAACTCAGAAAGTAATTGACCTGTTTAACCGCAAGAAGCTCTCCGGAATCGAGATTCATCCCAACATAGACTTGGCCAAAGGCGCCGCAACCGATCAACTCGCCTTTCCGCCATCGGATCGGAGGAGCAGCGTTCTTAGGAAAGGAAGGCGGCGGGGACGGCGGAGAGGGTTTGGAGAAGACTCTGGAACTTCGGATACAATAACTGATCTTATCGACGAGGCTTCCTCCGACTCCGAGCGAGGAGGCTTCTTCGTTCTCCGGCGAACCGCGGAATACCAGTGATCGGCGAACTGATCCGAAAATGTCTTGCATTGGTAGTGATCTCTGTTGTGAGAGTAAGAGTGAAGAGAGATTCGAGTGCGAGAGACGTTGTTGCGTCGGCAACCGCGGAACAGAACTGAACTATACAAATACAAAGGGGAGAATAGAAGAGGGAAAAGGGGTCGCGAACATCACTTTTCAAATTTTGGGTGATTTGCGAATATAATAAAAGTTATTTTTGGGGCCGCTTTGTTAATTCTTTGGTTGTCTGGACTTGTCAGTGAATTTGGTTTTCGTATGCTTCAGTTTTCACCCCTTTTTACAGACCCAACGTCCAGCCTTTGTTCAACTCATCATCATTATTGACTTGACCCTCTCTCTAATTTTACTGCTCCGAGTTTTTTTTTTTTTTTTCCATAACTTCCTTAGAGTTTTCTTCTTCTTTGGAATTCATATCATAAATAAATACTAATTGAGAATTACTATGAGGAAATTCTCTAACAAAATGTCAGTTTATTTTCAGGAAATAATAAAAAATAGCGTGCACAATGAAAAGGATAGAGAATCACACAAAAATAATATAACAACACACATGATGAATTATTAAGATTAGAGATTATTTAAAATGACTTTATATTTAATTTTGTTGTTTTGTTATAAAATTTAATATTTAATATTAATTCATTTCACTTATATAGAATTAGTCATCTTTATATATAAACAAAACAAAAATACAAGTTTTGGATGGTCCAAAATCTATAAATTAAATATGTATACTAGTATTTTTTTAAATAAAAAATAGAATTTAATCTTTAAATTTGAATTTAATTCTCAAGTACGGTAAGAATATCTAAGTTGAGATCAGTAAATATTTAAGTTGTTATTATGGAATACTTTCTTTTAGAGAGTCATTGCTTCATTTCTTTGATTTTGAAATATTACATTGTTCAGTCAGTATCTAGTGTGTTTTTTTTATGGCCCAGGAAAATGCATGCCATAATTAAAATTACTTTCTTTAATTAACAATTAGCAAAAATATCAAAGTATAATGATATTCTTTTAAGACCACAAATATCTCTCGCCGGAGTCTATATTACATTGCAGCCATTAAATGATAAAATCATTTTTATTTTTATTTTTAAACCGATTACTGTCATAGTCCCCATTCACACAAATATGAATTTATAGTTAGAGTATTTCTTAAAAAAAAACAAATTTAAAATGTATGGTTTTTTAGAATAGCAATTTTCATACAAGTTGGGTCATAATTTTTTCGTTGGTAATAGGGTCCATAAAGTTTAACTTCAGTCCGAAAAGAATCATAATCTGATAACCATAAGGTATGTGACACCAAAAGTTAGGTTACAAATCTAATGATAGTAATAAATTTTTATATTGAAAAGGCCCAAATGCCGGGCCAGTGCATGCCACCAAGAGAAACCACATTACAATATTTTTGTTATAGATTCCCGCACATGTTTTTGGCAGAGCAGTAATTGAATTTGAACGTCAAAAGTTTCTTTGACATCATTAGGATTCATAATAAATAAGCATCAATTCAGTATGCGCGAATGACCGAATGTGCTGGTGTCTGGAGAGTCTTCATTTTATCTTCTATTATAATTGATACCACGGAAAGCAAGAAATTCGAGACTTTATCATTATTACTTTTAATATATAACTTCTATGATTCACAGAGTTAAGAGGGTAAACTTTCACAACAGCTTAAAAAATTATATAGAATCTCACAAGTAAGCATACTTAAAAGGGTGAAAATGGCTAAATGCTCATTTGTCCAGCCAAAGATCCTATCATCAAATTCATGTAATCCCTACTCACTATTTTATTCACATTTCACAGCGTTTCCTATATGATTGATGTAGATAAGCTAGTGTATAGACAAAATAGACGAGGCAGCAGGCCAGAATGTCAACCTCGAGTACCATAGCACATTAACATGAAATACATTAAATTTTCTCATGGACGATAGGCCGAGTGTTGTTCCAAAGCCATTGGCGAGCAGAGCCATCCAACAATGGTGAAACCTGTGAGGTATCATAGTAGTTACAACACAATCAACCATGAAAGTTAGGGGACTGGAGGGTGTAGGAGCAAGGGGACAGGCCAAAGAGAGAGGGGTGATCAGACAAGATAAACATAAAACACAAGCATGTTCCATGACGTTTTAGTATTCTTAAATTGCTGAGTTGCAGTGGCATCAAAATGTATATTTAAAGATACCTAAGACTAAGGATTAGACAGGCAATTACAAAAGCAAAACCATGGTACACATGGCCTTCCAGAGAGAATGCACTTGCATAATACATAGGGAAAAAGGGCCTGAGGAGAGTCCAAAGAAGAACAAAACGAACAAAAAGAAAGCCATTGAACACACTAGAAGGCAAATCCAATGTAACTAAAAGAGCCAAAGCAAAATACCTTTTCCCAGACTAGTGAGTGATAGTTATTAAGCCAATCAATCTCTGCAGCCGATAGCAGAGACAAATCAACCAATTTAATCTGCAAGTTCTTCCCAGGTTAGTAAACAAGTGTTCGAAAGGATATATGGCTCAGAATAGAACGTTTTAAAGGACAGGAGAAAATGAGAAAAAAGACCAAATGAAAACTGAAAGCATCACTTCAAGTCCTCAGAAAATACATTTAAAATTTAAAAGTGTCATCAATTGCGGATCGCGGAAAATGGTGAATGGCCAATAATCTGCTATAACATGTAGCAGATAGCATTGCAAGCAAATAGAAGTCAGATACCAGTTCAAATATATGATATATATCAATTACATATGTATAAAAAATTAAGTTGTATGCAAACAAAAATAAAATGCATAAAAATTAACATAATATTAAATCAAAGTCCAACTGGATAGAGAATCATTGAAGATGACAAGAGGATGCCGGATGCATGTTGCGACCATGACACGGCACCCATAGCGGCTGCAATAGCAGATGGAGTTGCAATTGCGGATCCAAGAAATTCCGCAATGCAATAGCACTATAGCGGCTATCAAACATCACTAACTTAAAATATAAACAAGCATTCAGAATGGAATGAACAACCGATTCTACTCAATGGTAAATTTCCCAAGGATACTTTCAACAATGCAGGTATGGAGAAAAAAGATTATTTATAATTTCTTATTAGTATTTTACCTATGCTTGGGTTTTATAGGAATTGAATTAATATTCTATGACAACAACAAAAACAAAGCCTTATTCCATTATGTGAAGGATTAATATTCTATAAAGTTTCGTAATTGATTGACTAAAAGCCATTCGGCACTGGATTGTCCACCATTAAATAGGCCTCAAGGACATCTGCTGGTTCCATATTAACTCTTAAAAGAAAGGACTTGCCACTACTACATCAGTAGAGAAGCATAATTAGATCTAAATTTATGGGAGAATAAGCTATTTTACTGCCTCTTGCAATTAAAAAATCCTCAATCTCCTGATGTTGAACTACAGGTCTACAACAGGTGCTTTATCTTTCATAAATATCAACAGCAGCAACAAATGGTAAGAGCGACCAACAGGCAACAACATACCTGAATGGGTACATATGTAAGTTTTTCAAATCCTAGGTATTCGATTCCCCCAAAACGATTTGGTGTCTCAGCATTTCTAACATACAGGAGATTCTGCAAGTTAAAAGAGTGTCATCATCATGCAAGCCGGAAAATAAGACTGAGAAAATGTTATTTTAACAGTTAAGCAGAGAGGAAAAAAAAAGAAGGAAAAATGGCATAGTGTAGGATGGTATCCTGGCATTTTCTATTCATTAAAGTGATGGTAAGAATATTTAAATATAGAAAAATCATGAATCAAGTAAATCCACAGCAAGCCTCTTAAGACACTCATGACTGATGGAAGGTTTTGCAATCCAACCATGAAATTGAAACTGCAACTTGTTAACCAGTAAGGAAATCTGGAAAATAGCAATCAAGCTTCAAAAGATCTCAAAAGACAGCCTCTCATTAGAAATTCAGATTTCAGAATACTTCTTTAATTACTCTCACATACTTCAACGTACATTAGGTGTAAAGGATGAGCTTTTTAAAAGAGATAAAATTAATAGAGTATTAACAACACCTACTAAAATTAATTGAATGATGATCCAAACAATAAAGCAACACTAGGAGCTAAAGTTAACATTTCAGAGCATATAAGATAGCTGAAGAGAACATTACCTCAATCCTAATACCAAAGGCATGGTCTTCATAATAGCCAGGTTCATTGCTAACAACCATGCCCTTCACTAGAGGGTTCAAATTTCCATAATGGTGACTAATACTTTGAGGACCTTCATGAACACTCAATGCAGCTCCTACACCGTGTCCAGTCCCTGAACAGATAACAATTAAGCACACTCATTCAATCAATCAATAAATCCACTTGGTTTTAAGAAAATATATAACAGCCCTCCATTTGAAGAAGGAATATACCATGCCTGTAGTCAAGTCCAACTTTCCAAAGAAAGGATCGGGCAAACGCATCCATCACAAAACCAGGGATATTTTCTGGGAAGACTGACTGATCAAGAGCTATATGGCCCTGCAATTAGATATATGGGTTCAGATAAACAATTATTTAAGAAGGTCAAATTACCAGGACTGAGATGTTAAACATTAATAACACAGCCATTATACATATACTTGAAAATAAAAGTATAAATTTGTATAGTTGACATATTGACCTAGATTGCAGAATTGTAGAGGTATATTGTAGAGGACACTCCCATGAATAATGCAGAAATAAATCCAGAGAAAAAGTATAAAAGCAAGGTACCTCCAAAACTCGGGTAAAGCATTCTTTCTCTCTTGCTGTAGGCTTGCCAAAATGACCTGTCCGTGTTATGTCAGTTGTGCCATCAACATATTGAGCACCACTATCCAATAAGAACAGTTTATTGGCATCCACAAAACTACAACTCTCTGGTTCTGGTTTGTAGTGTATGATAGCACCATTTGGACCGGAACCTAAACCAATGAAATGAACAAATTATAGCTCAAAACAAAGGAATTGAACTGAAGCCTAAGAAGATAAGTAAAAATACGTAATGGAACTAATGGTAAACATTAAGTACCATGAAGGAATAATAGCAACATATTTTCATAGAATTACCATATTCTGTTACATAGGATTGCTAAGTGGTGTTCCTTCAAACTTCATATTTATAGTAGGAAGTGTTTTTTGTAATTCTCCCTAAAATAATTGGCAGTTAAACAATTCTGTGGAAAAACTATGGCAGTATCTATTCATGTTTCTTTAACCATAATTGAATGGAAAATATATATATATATATATATATATATATATATATATATATATATATATAATGTCAGTGTACCACAGTACCACTTATTGTGTCAAAGCTAGTATCCAGGAAACCAGCTTGTTTTGAGCGAAACTCGAGAAGTTTATCTGAAACTTCTACTTCTGTTAATATCCTATCCTTAGTAATTTCTTTCTCTAGCCAATCCCAGAACCGAGCAAGGGCAGCTGCATCCCTGGAAACAATAAGATGGCACAATTACATCTATATACAGGTGTGCTGAAAGCAAGCTTCTGTGTGACTCTTGTACATATTTAACATTCTTATCCAACAGGCGGAAGAACAAATAACGCAGCCAGCCAGCAAGCCAAAGCTGCGTGAACTCTGTTTTCTCTTAAAATCTAAACAAGTCATATTTCATTAAAAAGAATTAATATATTGATACATAAACATTTTCATAATAAAAAGACAATATACTATCCCACATCACCACCCCAGAAAAATGTTGATTTGACCAATAAAAGGTAAGTAAGTGGTAACATTAGTTTATCATAAGTTCTTTCATTTTTTTTTTTCAAAACTACTGACAATTTTTTTAATAACTGAAACAGTCCAATGCATAGCCTGTCTAGGACATTCTATGGTCTCCATATATGTAAAACTCCAATCTGAAAAGGATCATTAAAATACAGAAATCAAAACATGCAAAAATCATCAACAATAATCATCACAAAGGTAAAATATGGTAACCTTAAATGACAATTTCGCATTCCTGCCAACTCTGATTCATTTTTTATGGCCTTTGCTTGAGAAACAGGAGAGACTTTGTGAACAGCAAAGGGTACGTCCGAGGATCCATCAAAACCATTTGTCCTGCTTTTGTGTTTATTCTCACGGTTCCGATAATATCTGTCACAGGCAGCTCTGTAGGCACTCACAATAGCAGCATTAACTGATGAAGTATCCAACCAAAGGGAAGCACCTTGTGCTGCCAACCTGAAAAAGAAAATCAAGCTCAGTTCCCAAAACCATGCTGCTATTACAAAGTAAGCAAGCATAAACAATTGACAGAGAATACAAGCTACTACTTTAGAAAGTCACCTTGGCCTGTCTACTATAATATTATTAGACATTTCCAGTAAAACTATGCGAAAAATGGGAGGGGCATAAAAAAATGGGTTTTCCATAATTACCTTTCGATTTCAGATATAACTGAATGATTTCAGATAAGTAAATAAGTATTTTTTTTCTCTCAAAAGTGATATATCTTATATCGATTAAGCATGTTTACGACAATCCAACTTACATTTCAAGAAGCAACAACAGACATGCTTCAACGTGTGAAGTCACATTGGACCTCCTGCGATAGCATATTCACCCTTAAAACAAACACACGTTAAATCCTAAAAAATGGTCATCATGTATATAAAATTTTAGTTTTTTTATATTTTTGCGCGTGTCAATTGTCACAAATACTAACAATTTAGCAACTTGAATTTACAAACACCAAATATAACATGATAAAAAAAACACCAAATATAAAAAAAAAAACATTTAAATTAAGTCCTCCTATTATAAAAAAATCTAGAGCGGGCCATAAGTATTTTTTTATAAGAAAAAAATCTCTTACAAATATTCTAATTATTTGTAAAACTAGCACTAAAATAGAAATAAACATATTTGAAGTATTGAAAATATAAAATAAATTTAACATTTTATTACTTTATACTTTTTAATATAATGAGTATTGTTGAATATATTTTACATTTATGTAACGAATAGAAAAATTTATATATATAAAAAAAAAAAAAAAAGCATAGTCTTACACAAATATAAAATATTCATTGTACGGTGACCTCGGCGTCCGAGACTAACACAACCGCCCCATTACTCACGCAATGATGTTGTCCCCGTAACCAGCGCTCACACCCTTTAGTCTTGTAGCCACAGGGAGGCTCGGAGCAGTGAGTAGTGAGCATGGCTGTCATCACAGAAGAACCCGAACCTGAGCAAAGCACGCACTCACGCTCACAGATCCCACCCACCAAACCCAACAACAACCCCTTCTCCTTCTGGTTCTACTTCACCCTCTCCTTCTCCCTCCTCACTCTCTTCTTCGTCTTCACCTCCTCCACCCTCTCCCCCCAAGACTCCAAAACCTGGTTCCTCACCCTTCCCTCCCCCCTCCGCCACCACTACTCCAGCGGCCGCACCATCAAGGTCCAAACACACCCCGACGAAACCCCCCTCCAAGTCTTCACCCTCCAAGAGGGTCCCACATCGTCCGAAAACATACTCATTGTCCACGGCCAAGGTCTCAGCTCTTACTCCTACCGCCACCTCGCCAAATCCCTCGCCGTCAATGGCCTCCACGTTACCTCCCTCGACCTCCCCGGACACGGCTTCTCCGACAACTCCGTCGAAGTCTCCGTCGAGGGCGGCGCCAACGGGGTTTTTGGGAGGTTTTGGTACGTCTACAGTGAGATTCAAGAGAGGGGTCTTTTCTGGGCGTTTGATCGGATGGTCGAAACAGGTCAAATTCCCTACGAGGAAATTCAAGCTCGCATGTCGAAGAGGAAAATAAGAAAGCCTGTTGATTTGGGTCCGCAAGAGATGGGGAAAGTGTTGGGTGAAGTTATTGATTCCATGGGACTTGCACCTGTTCATTTGGTTCTTCACGATTCGGCATTGGGGTTGAGTGCTGATTTTGTTTCTGAGAGGGCTGAGTTGGTGAGAAGCGTGACACTTATCGATACGGCGGCGTCTACTAAGGGGGCTTTTCCCGTTTGGGCTCTGGAGGTGCCTGTGGTGAGGGAGGTTGTGTTGGGGGTTTCTTTTGTTTTTGCTAAGGTGGTGGGGTTGTGCTGTTCCAAGAGGGTTGGTGTGGTGGATTCGGAGGGGTCGAGGGCGCTGTTGAAGGGCAGGGATGGGAGGAGGGCGGTTGTGAATGTTGGGAAGAGGGTGAATTCTAGCTTTGACTTGGCAGAGTGGGGTGAGGGGCTGAAAGCTGTGCCAATGCAGGTGGTGTGGTCTGCTGGGTGGTCCGAGGAATGGAGCCGGGAGGGTCACCGGGTTGCAAGTTCGCTTCCACAGGCCGGTTTTCTTACGCATTCTGGAGGCCGGTGGGCTCAGGTGAGATCAACATTTGTTATTGTTTTGGTGTTAGGCTTTCTGAAGTTGTTTTGTTCTTCCTACTGAATGAGCTGGTTACTTACTGCTATCGGAGGCTAACTCATTTTGGTATTAGATTTTGTGATGTTGTCAGTAGTGACCATGGTATGTTATGTTGATCTAAATTTCTCTTGAAAACTCTTGCTTGCTGTACTTTGATTGAATTTTTTGAACTATCCTAGATGCTATCAAATATAGATGTTAACTTTTCAATGTGTCTATTACTCTATACACCTTGGTTTTTGCATTATCAGTTTATGTGGGTTTTTTTCTGATCTGGTTCAAAGCATGAGATTATGGTCCTTAGTCAGTCAAACTCGGTTGTAAAGTAGTGCCCTTTGATAAGGTTTGTTAGTGAAGGCAGAGGAAGAGTGATGAACCTAGAGAGTCAACTACTTTGATTAGATAATAAACAATTCAACTTAACTAGTCTGGCTATGCAAACCTCTTGTACATATTCTACCAAAAGAAAAACTCTTACACATATCTGCAGTGTTTGCTGATTTTTATGTTCTGGAGAAGTTATATATTGCTGTTCAGATATCTGCTTGTCATCATTATTCTAATCTGGATCCAGTTGTTGTGATCTCAGGAGGACGCAGCAGTTGAGATAGCTGAAAAAATTTCTCAGTTTGTGTTGTCATTACCAAAGTCTGTTAGGAAAGTTGAACAGGAGTCCATCCCAGAGCACATACAGAAGATGCTTGATGAAGCAAAAAGCAGTGGCCATGATCATCATCACCATCACAGTCATGATCATGGTCATGGACATGATCACTATGGCGATGCTCACATCCATGGAGCTAATTATATGGACGCATATGGGCTTGGTCATGGACATCTTGGTTGGTGAAAGTGATCATGCGATGGCTTGGTCATGGATTTTACAGGCTAACGTTCACACTTGCAGATAGTGTCTCTACTTCATATTGCTCATACATTGTATTAGTCAGGAAGCTGAAGCTCGTACCATATGTAGTTCTTGCAAGCTAAAGCCTACATGTTGTATGTTATTTATTATTAGTGTTTTACATTTTGAAAATTGCTGAAGGGTGTGAGATCAGAGATTATACACTAAGGAACAACTATGCATTAGAAGATACTTGTAAGGAAGAAAAAAAAACTTTACATTTTTTAGCTGATTGCTCACGTATGCTCTAGTTTGGAGCTACTTTTTGTGTTTGGATTTTGGAATTATTTTTGTAAGGTGTTTGGTGAGAAGAATTTTTAACCAATGTACTTGAGATATTTTAGTAATTTAGATAGATGATTGTGCAATATTTGTTATATTAATTAAAATTCTCCTTGTAGAAAAACTAAAGATTTCAATCTAATCAACTCTTCCATATACTTTTTAAAGGATTTTCCTTTTCCTTTATTGAGATATTGAAAATTCTTAGTTAAAAACAGTGTTTTAAAAACTGAACCTGACTCGATGATCAACAGGCCAAGTTAGGTCTGGGAAACTCATTATACTGGTTAAGCATATGAACTGAACTAGTGTAAATCAGTTAGTACCAGTTGAACTAGTGTCAATTGGTTTCGAAAAAGGGGCATTCTCTATTGGAAGTTGAGTCTACTATGTTTTTTACGCTTTTGATATTGGTTAATATTATGGCAAATAATGGAAATAAAACTGCAATGGCCTTTGGATCATGATCCTCTCCAGGTTTTTTTTGAAGTGCAGGGATCTGATCTCCACCCTTAAAATGAATTTTGAGTTTAATCCTGGAGTTATTTTTACAGTTGAAACAGATCCGGATCTACTACTACTTGTTGTTTTTTAATGTTTTGACAGGTAATGGACATAAATCATCTGAACAATATAATGAGTGATCATGGTATAAGTACTACTACAAACTTTAGGGAAAGGTTATTAATTAATGTAATAGCTTTATTGAGCAGGATCCATATCTTATACTAAACGCAAAAAGAAAAGTAGCAACGTTGTATCCATATTATATACTATACGCATAGTAACTATTTATCAGTTAGAATGTCCACAGAAAAGGGCTAAATAGGTGTTTCGTTAAAGCGAAGCAAGCAAGTTGATGGTAAAAGTCATGCTCTTTCTGAATTTTTTGAGGAGCTTAGGTGGGATAGGAAACAGGGCAGAACTACATTGAAGAAAATTTTAAAACTTAACTTACACCTTTGTGTCACTCTCTGATCTTTAATCTCTTCTAACTTTGATCTTCATCCCCCGTACTACTCTTAAATTTTTAATTATCTTCTACTCAAATCTTACTAATTAAAGATATTATATATCTTCTAAAATTTGAAAATTTCAAATGTTTACCTTTTTTTAAACCTTGATTAAATGATCCAAATTTCTAACCTTGAAACCTTTTAAATTATTTTCTAGCTCAAATATGTCATAAACCCTCAAATTTTCGAATTTATGAAGATTTTGCGTAAAACTAAATCAAAAGTACTTGATTACAATAATATAAAAAAAAATGGATCAAATTCGAGGTAAGAAATCAACAAATCATACATTAGTTATTGTAAAAAGAACAAAAAAAATAATTAAATTTATTTTTTAATTTAGCTAATTACTTCTCCCGTGATATTTTATCATTTTGGCCACCCCCATATTAATAACAATGAAATCACATTTTTTTAAGTTAAGAGAGGTGAAAAAAAATAATAGAATCGGGATTTCATTGTTAGGTTTGTGCTGATAACAAAAGATACAATGAAATCGTGATTTCGTTGTATATTATACTATGAAATCATGATTTTATTATGTTGAGGAGGGGGAACGGTTGAAGAACAAATTCATAATTAAGTTGTATATTTTATTCAATAAAATTATAATTTTATGGAATGACATTTAAAAAAAAAGGTTAGTTCCTTAATAGGGACAAAAGCAATTAGAATGGGCCAGAGTAAATCCCTCGTAAAAACCATCTACATCCACCTTGGATACGTAATTTGGGCTTTAATAATTTGTAATGGAAGGCCCATGTTATTTTCACCTCTCTTTTTGCTAAGTTTATGTCTAAAATCACCATACTACTCTCACCCTTCCCCTACTCCCTCTCTTTAAAATTTGTCACCTCCTACTACGACACACCCTCTCCCTATCGCACCTCTTTCCTCTCCCTTTCTTTTTCCGTTTTGCACCCTCTTCCTTTTTCTAGTAAGATGCAAAAGAAAGAAAATGAAGTGACTTAAGAATTTTATAAGATGAGCTTAGATATTATTTTTTTAATATATATATATATATATATATATATATATATATTTATATTAATTTTCTAAGTACCTGATAAGAAACTTGTATGGAAGTCATTCATTGGAATATATGAGGATTATATAACCTCAATTCCATCGGTGGCTGAGGAAGCATTTGCGGGCTAGACCTAGAGCCGTAAGTAATCTTTAATTGACCCAAAAGGAAAGTAAAAAAGTCAGTTTATGCTTGAATACTTAATAGAGATGTTGGAAACTCCTCCATAAACAATGCATTTGCAAAGAATTATGCAATTTTAGTTCTCAAAATTCCAACTGCAATACTTGTATAATCAAAAGAGCAATTAAGTTTTTTTTTTTTTAAAATAATTTCATATTGTCTTTTTACAATAAGAATAAATATACCACTGTAATTGCCATATATTTATTCTTATTGGCCTGCAGGTTCCTGCTTGGGACTTTATTTCGTTGCATATTGTTTTATAGTGAGTTTTCCATAATATTTTGTTGGAATTAGGTGTCCTTTTTACTTTATATTGAGCTTTCCATAATGTGTCTTCCTATTCTTATACTTTCATTTGATTTAGCGACACGTAACATGAAGAAAGCGGGAAGTGGGAACTATCTGAATGATTTTAATTATGACTTTGGCCAATAAGTGATTATTATCAGTTATGCCCAGCTTGCCCGCAGAAGAGATGACAGTGACACGAAAATTGAAGACCGACGATACATATTACATGTAAAATTCGTCCAAGCAAAAATTATAATGGCTTCTGACATACAACATGTATGGAAATTAATTTGGGCACGCATCTGTGTGATAATTAATCAAAAGTTGTTGTGTGTTGAACGTTTAACCACAAAACATCGAGTCTTGAATTTAATTAGTCAGCAGGATGATGAGGACCACTTCATGAAAAAAGTGGCATAGTTTTGCACCATACGTACACAGGCATAGAGATTTATAATCTCTACTGTTCAGGAACTTTCAGATCAGTTTGCCTTTACAATCACACATTTACAATTAATTTTGATAACAGAATTGACTCTTGAAGAATCGGAAAGCCACCAAAGATAAGCTTCCAAATTAGATGTCATTAAACTTGCTAATGTACGTGTAATATTGTAGGTTGGTTGTTAATGTTACAGTGTAAATGGAACTTATTAGAGGTCCCAATTAATAACTCATCTGTCAACTTTATTGCATAAAGTCAAAACATCAAACTTTTCTTAAAGTAATAAGTAACATTAATATTTCCTTTTTATACAAGGAAGAATACTTTCTGTTGGTACGTAATAGGAAGAATATAAATTATGAGTTTAAAAATTGTATCTTCAGCGTAAAGATACTGTCAAATAAAAAAAAAATATTAGAATTGTAACTTTTGGAGAAAAAAAGGCTATACATATTAACCGTGTAAGTTTTTTTTACATTGTTATCGAATAATAAATAATCATATATAATAAATTTATTAGTTTTTTCAATAATTTAAATTTAGAATTAAATAATAATATAAAATTATTTTATATAGTCAATCATCATAACTTTAGTTTTAAGATAGTATTTATTATAAGAATTAATTACACTTTTTACCTTCAACTTTTTTATTTTTTGATAAATTTTATTTGAAAAACTAATTTGATTTATTTTACACCCAATTTTTTGAAATACT
>PYAF01003464.1:2193652-2218631 GCA_007407185.1 Glycine tomentella
TTTTTTTTTTTTTTTTTCCCCTCGTATCTATAATTGAGTTCATCTAATATCGACCCTAATTAACTTGGGTTAAAGTTGATGTTGATGTTGATGAGTTATTGAAAATTTCAGAATAACCTGTTAAAGGAATAAGGAAATAATGTACTCATTTTTAAATTTCTAGTTTTTCTTAAAAACATTCCAGGAACAATATCATTAGGACTAAATGGAGACATAGGGATGTTTGATTTATCATGGCTCTGTCCAACCTTTGATTTTCTTTTAAACAGTTTGGTCTATTAAATTTTTCTCTTGCATTTCTGTATTTCCTGCTTTTTAGGCTGCTGATAAGGAAGCACAAAATATTCTTAAGTGGCTTGCAACTTCTCAAGCTGCAGCGGATATAAACTCCGATGATGAACTTGTTTATGAAACAAACTTGACTCCCTTGTTACCTGCTTCAACAATTGATAAGGTGCTGGAGGAAGCTAATATGGCTTATGAGAGTGAGTCCCAAAAGGAGTGTCAGGATATTCTAGATTCAATTGATGATATGCTTGAGTTGGAGTTACCAAATGAAAAACCCTCTCGTTCCTTGGATCACTATTGTCCTATTGGAGCTTCATCAAGCAGTATTTTACCTCAAGTTGATGGTTCTAATGATGATGAGTTCTCAAGTCCACGTGATAGTTTGGCTGGAACCTCTTCTCTAGCAGAGATAAACAGTGAATACACAATGGCTTCTGAGCACCATGTACTGCACAATACTGACACAAGTACACTTAGTAAAGATAAAAGGAATAAACAATGGGGGTCTTTGCCTTTTTCCTCAATTGATAAAGCTAATAATGATGGAGAGCATGCTACTTTATTTTTGACTCATCCATTTGAAAATGAGACTGGAGATTCTGCTCAATCAGATTACTTAAACAGAAATGAGGTTAGAAATAGTGCTTGTATTATAAGGAACAAGGGTAGAGATGCTTCAGATTCAAAAGAAGTACACAAATTGGTTAACTGCTCTTTGCGGGACTTGATGAGGCGAAAGCGATCCTATCGAGTTGAGCAAGCTGAATGCGAGTCTGGAACTACTAAAAAGCTTCTTTTAGACAGGGATGAGGAACAAAATGTATGCCATTGGCAAAAACAGGTGGATTTAAAAACAATGCAAACTGATGAAGAAGAAATGGAACACCAGAAGAATTGTGAATGTGAGGTTAGCAATCATGCTAATTTAGTGCATGGGAAACTGGCCCTTCCAGCTGGCAGTGACATTCTTTTACAAGCTACCAGTCGGCCAAAAGATGAATATTTTGGTCAACATGAAATGGAAGGCTTGGAAGCAAGTACAGTGTTGAGGAACTGTACAAATGGAGAGTCTGCTTTAATGCATGGGGGACCATGCCTCCAAAAGCCTGAAAAATTATACTTAATCGATTCCATAGACCAATCTGTGGCTTGTAGGGGTGAAAACCTTAAGGTTGGCACAACTTTTACAAAACCTGTAGCTTCTGATGCCTGTACCCAAAATCCCCTCTTAGACACTCGGTTGAGAACAGCTTCTGTTCATACAGTCAGAGCTCCTGAGAGGACTCCACAAACTGATACTTCTGCTCCAAGTAGTGTGCAGAGCTACTTCATTGATGATAAAGTGTCTGACAAATTCATGGATCAAAGTTCTCATGGAAGCGGATCTTTTGTGCAACATTGTCAGATGACGTTTTGTGAGAATTCTATGGAGAAAAATGCTGCAAGTGATGTGCAAGTATTGTTAAGTGAAAAAGTGGATACTCAAAAGCTGGGTGAAAATTTGTTGCATGAGACTATGAAATTAACTGAAATAACCACAGGCAAGAACCCGCTGGCTGATAAGACTCTTGAAGGTACTTTGACCTTGCCAGCAAACTCTAATACCCATTTTCATTTGGATGAGGACAGCTCTGATGAAATGCCAGGTTTTAACTTTACCCTCTTTAACCCAATTTCCTCGGTTTTTTCCTTATTTGCATTTGTCTCTATTTCTGCTGTATACATTGAATTAGTTTTGGGTCTGTGTTTCCCCAAAGGATTTTTGGTGAATCTGTGATGCAGTTTCATGGGATGCCTTGTTAAACAATAGAGCCTCTCTCATGCTAGGTTATGTATTAAATATTAATAGTCAGTCAGCCTCTTTTAATATTTTTATGTGGCACGTAACTTACCATTCTCTGGGATGACCAGTATACAGCTCTTACAAAGGAAACTGAGATGGTGCTTTTATGATGCTCTATCCTGTCTGGAGGTCCAGCCATTTAAGAAAAGTTTATAGCAGATATCCTTTCATATATTGACTTCTCACTCTTCATTGTTTTGATAATTTTATTAAATGCTGATTTATTTGAAATTACTACATTGTCAATAATTTGATCTAACTTTTGAAAAATAAACTTTGACAGAAAAAATTTCTTTTAACTGCTGGATGACTGCTTTTTTGGCATCGGTTTTGCTGGAAGACACTTAGGAAATAGTATTTATGTTAATATCTGACAGACACTTATGAGGCTGGCAAAAATTTACAAACTGCTATCATTTTATTCATGGTCTTCCTCCTCGTGATACTAGAAACTTGAATTTTTTCATCTTAATCATATACACGTTTAGAGGCACACTATCATCCTCATGAATCTTGGTGACTTAATTGACCCAGGGAGTAAGGCATTTTATGAAAATTCTACACTCAATGTTATGTAGCTGATACTCACCTAGTGGGATGAGGCTTGGTGGTGGTTGTTGAGTTTAGTTTGTTATTTATCTAAGTTCTCTGATCTGATCTTACTGTGTGTTTGATGAAACTTCACACCAGCTTGTTTATTTCTTGAAGGGGATGCTCTGGATGACTTTCTTCCGATTTCTGCAAGGGATTCTCAGAAAGGCATGAAGACTTGCAACGAGTATGTTACAGTTAAAACCCTTACATCGAATGGTACAAAGAGTGTCTCGACCGTCTATCAAAATGATGGCTCTCACCTTTACCTATTAACACCTAATATTTTGCCTCCTTCTGTGGGTACTGTGCGTAGATGGTTACTTTGCAACGAGAGAGGTATCTACTAAACCATATGTGCATTTCATACCTGATCAGTGATTTGTTTTTACCTGATCTTACAATGTTTTTTCAAATTGGTATAATTATTCGCTGGCAAATTTTCTGGCAAAATGTTGGTTTTTTTTTCCAACCAGTTTATTATTGTTAACTAGAAAAGATAGAAATAAAGGTGAAGGATGGAATTCATGTCTTTGTCAGACAGATACTGTTCTGAATATTAGTAATTAAAGAGAGCTTCTTTTACAAGCTTTTACAGCTTTTGAAAATAAAATAGTAACGCATAAAGCTAAAGATAACTAACTAAAACATACAACCAAGACAAACAAAAAGGTCCTTGTATATCTAACAATTATGACAAGGTAATGCCTGGATGTGGTTATACTAATCTTCTGTCATCAGGGCACATTCCTGATCATACACATCAAGAAACAGATACAGAGGACAAGGATGTGCCAAAATGTGCTTCTGAGACTGAACCTCCTCTTAGGCCTAAGCTGTATCAAGATTCTGATACAGAAAAGAAGCCTCCATGCAATGGAGAAGGACAAACAGAAAGAGTGAAAGCATGCCGAGATGACTCACAAGATATTTCTCAGATATCAGGCCCTGATGGAAAATCAAGTTTTACCCCTCTAAGTCAAATTGGATTTCGAGACCCTGCAAGTGTTGGCTGTGGACAGCAATTGACATTACTTAGTATAGAGGTATTGGAGATTGGACTGCCCTTGTTGTTGTTGAGGGATCAAAATCTTTTTTATAATAGGAACTAGGGAATCTATTTGTCTTTTATTGCTTGTTATTATTATTATTATTTTTACTTTTATTATCTTTGTATTATATTTTTAAATTTTAAACAAGCATCTTTTGTTAGTTGTCTTTTTTAAACGAATATCTTTGTAGCCTTGTTTCTCACATAGGTCTAATTTGACTGCAACTGGTAGATTCTTGCAGAATGTAGAGGAGACCTTTTACCTGATCCTCAATTTGATGCCATCAACATTGTAGCTCTTGGTTTTCAGAATGATGGTGATTCTATTGTTGAAGTTCTAGTTCTTTTACATAGTAAATATGTACCTTGTCAGAGGTATGGTGATGTCTCTTTGTATACTCATTCTCTTTCTTGATTGGTTTTCTATTGTTGATAAATTTTGTACATCAATGTACACTAAATCTCTTACAGGATAATCATGTTTAAAAAATTGTTGTTCTTAATCTTCATTGGTTTGCAGAAGTTTTGATGGTCTATTTGGCTGTAAAATATTGGTCTTCACTGATGAGAAACTCTTGTTAAAAGAGTTTATAAAGATTGTGTCTTCATCTGACCCAGATATTTTGATGGGTTGGGATATTCAAGGGAGTTCTCTTGGTTTTCTGGCAGAAAGGGCGTCGCATCTTGGTTTGGGATTACTTAATAATGTGTCTCGCACTCCATCTGAGTCTTTGATTGCTTCTGAAGATACCAAAACTTATGATAAAGATATCTTGGAACTGGACATCCATGATACCCCTAGTCGAGATTGTGGCGTGCCAGAAAATTCAATAATCGAGGATGAATGGGGACGGACACATGCTAGTGGAGTTCACATAGGAGGCAGAATTGTCCTGAATGTATGGCGATTGATCCGTGGAGAAGTTAAGCTGAACTTATATTCAGTTGAAGCTGTAGCTGAATTTGTATTGAGGCGGAAAATTCCTTCATTTCACCACAAGGTGCTGACAAAATGGTTTTCAAGTGGTCCTGGACGAGCAAGATATCGGTGTATCAAATATGTTATAGAGAGAGCAAAGCTGAACCTTGAGATAATAAACCAACTTGATATGGTAAGGTAGCATTATAGATGTATAGCCAAAATAAGGATTTTCTTAACTACTGCTTTAGTGCACATAGATTGGGTGCTTGTTTTGGCTACAATACTACCAGAATCTAATTTTTTAGGCCTGTTTGGATGCATTGAAATCTCAAAAACACGTTTGCAATTATTTACACATACTTCTGAAGTTTCTCACACGTTATTTTAAGCTTCTCTCTTTAAAACTAATGAATGATACAATAATAGGTGTTTTGAAAGGGGGAGAGAGCGAGAAACATATGATGAAATCTGTGTCTCAATTACACAGTGGAGTGGCTCTTATTTATAATTTGAGTCGTAAATAATAAAGAATAACCGTTACCATAATTACCATAAATATACATACAACAACTCAATATTTCCCTATTTACTATATTTACTTGGATAATTAGATTCCTTAATTAGAATTGTTATACTGATTTAAGTAACATTTATATTTTCTTGTTCACTTGTAGGCTTTTCTTATTTCTTGTTTATTTTTCTTCGGCAGGTGAATCGAACATCAGAACTTGCTCGTGTCTTTGGCATAGAGTTTTTTTCTGTTCTCTCTCGAGGATCACAATACCGTGTTGAATCCATGTTTCTGAGGTTGGCCCATACGCAAAACTATCTTGCCATCTCACCTGGAAAACAACAGGTTCTCACAAAATTCCCCCATTCCTCCCTTTTCATCAGTGGATAACTGATTATGATGCTATCATAAACCAAGTATAATAAGATTATATGAAAGTGCCGTCCAGACTCCAGTGCATGATGCTCTCGCCTGGTGGGGTCTGGGGAAAGGAGATCGAATGTGATAAACAAATAATTTCAACAATAAAATGTTCTTGGGTGGGTTATGGTCAGTGCATCACCAGGTTACTCATCCAATCATTTTGTTCAATAAGTTTATATCTCTATCAACATTTTTTTTCTTATGCACCCATCGAAACAGGCTCTACGCATTGTTGTTCAAAGTATTAAGTTGTCCCTTTGTTTTTTGTTATTCTAAAGCTTCTTTTATGGTCTATTTAATGTTTGTTTTCTTCACCTGTACCCAAGGGCTTAATAACTCATTTTTGTCCCCCATCTAGGTTGCTTCTCAACCTGCCATGGAGTGCCTTCCCCTAGTAATGGAACCAGAATCTGGATTTTATTCAGATCCTGTTGTTGTACTTGACTTCCAGTCTTTATATCCATCCATGATAATTGCATACAATCTTTGCTTTTGCACTTGTCTTGGTAAAGTTACAGCATCAAAGGCCAACACACTTGGGGTTAGTTCATTCTCACCAGAGCAACATGTTCTGCAGGATTTAAAGGATCAAATCTTGCTCACTCCAAATGGTGTTATGTTTGTACCTTCGAAGGTGATTCAGTCAATCTTTTTTCTTTTCCTATTCGCTAACTGACTAACTCCTTTTATATTTTGAAGTCCTGAACTTAATATTAATGGACCTGAATGAATGCCATAGATTTGCCAGAACTATAAATAATTGTAAATTGTGATTCAGTCAATCTTTATTTTTCTGTCGAGTAGCCTTGAATCTTGATCCACTGTCTTCCATCTCCTATTTATTTCATGCACACATACACAGATGAAGGATTCTTGAACTTAATATTAATGGAGCTGAATGAATTACATATATTTGCAGAACTATAAATTGCTGAAAATTATGGGGATACTTTGTTTAACTGGTTACTGTCCTAATCCCAAAGACCATACACACAGCATTCTGTTTTTTTTATCGGCAAATAGTAGTGGGAGGGATTCGAACCCACGACCGCTCCCTCCCCCCTTCTCCCTTCAATCACCATGCCAACCTTATAACTCATGTGCAAGTTGTTTTCCTTCATGTATTATTGCAAGTGACTCTAGTGGAAAGGATGAAATAACTTTAATCTGTACTGTACTGTCATACAGGTTCAAAGAGGTATACTGCCCCGCTTATTGGAAGAAATCTTAACAACAAGAATTATGGTAAAACAAGCAATAAAAAAATTGGCTCCTCCAGAGAAAGTTCTTCAGCGGGTATGGACGTGAATTGGAATTGAATGTCTTTTCATTGCGCCCGGTGTTTGTTTAATACTACTAGGATAATAGTCAAGAGTTGAAGACCATGTCCATGAGTATTGATGTGATTTTTTTAAAGTAGAAATTGAGAAATTTTATGAAAAATTTCTAACCAAATGCATGCTAAATATTTTACCTTCATCAGTTTTGGCTTTTCATGAATTTAATTATATCTACTGTGTGTGATGTAGGAAATGATTTTTTTATGCATAATTTAAATATTTAAATAGAATTTACCAAGTAATACGTTTTTCTTTTCAGATATTTAATGCAAGACAGCTTGCTTTGAAGCTCATAGCGAATGTAACATATGGCTACACTGCTGCTGGATTTAGTGGTCGCATGCCCTGTGCAGAACTTGCAGACAGTATCGTTCAATGTGGCCGTAGTACACTGGAAAGGGCTATATCATTTGTAAATCGACATGAAAAGTGGAATGCTAAAGTTATTTATGGAGATACTGATAGGTAACACTGGACCATATCTAATTAGAGTTAAATTACAATGATGTCTCCTGAGAATTTTTCCTAAAGCATAGTCAGCTCTCTTATATAATAATTTAAGGCACCCTAGAGGTCAGTTCAAGTGTAATTATATATACCCTTTTGCTGATATGGATTATTTTAAATATCTTTTCTGCTCTGATATCTTGTATGGCAAATTTTTGGACTGCCACCATGGGAATTGTTATTAAGACGTCAACTAAGTAATACAATTAGTTTGATTTGAGGAATTAGAGAGATCGGATTGGAACAAGAGAAGTAGGGTTTTAGAAACCGTCAGATCCAAAATTATATTATGACTGCTAAAAGCTCCCTTTATACTATTACAATCCCTTTTAAATTAAAGATACAGTAAAGGTTATGATGAAGACATTCCACATAAAAATTACATAGAATCCCCATTTGTCCTAACAATGTATTATTGTCATCACATGTGAAAAAGATGTTTGTCAATAATAACAAATTGTACAAAAAAATTTTAGGCTTAAATATGTTTAAGGCCCCCTGATAAATTACCAGATTTTGTTTTGGGTATCTAATAAATTTTTTCGTTGTTTTGAGTCCCCAATATATTGAAATTTTTCTTTTGATTCCCTGTCATCAGTTAAGTGATGACATGTTACCTTACAAACTGATCTTCCCAACATTATCAACGGTTGTGATAGTATCACGTCATTACTTAACTGACGATAGGAACTCAAAATAAAAGTGTTAATATATTAGGTATTCAAAACAAAGAAAAAATTTATTATACCCAAAACAAAATTCGGCCATTTATTAGGGACCTTAAACATATTTAAACCTTTTTTTTGTCATAAATCATTTCTTTGAAAACACATGTTTATTCTTTTTGTATTGATTATTTTCCAACAGTGTTTACATACAGTTGGCCTAATTTTGAACATAGTATCATCTCCTTCCTTCATAATTGTTTTTGTTTTATTCTGTAATGATTAGTAAAGTGGCAGGGCTGTAATTAAAAAAAAAAAAACTAATAGTGACTGTATTTTCTGCAGTATGTTTGTCCTTCTTAGAGGATGCACCGTCAAAGAGTCTTTCCAAATTGGGAGTGAGATTGCCTCTGCCATCACTGCTATGAATCCTAGCCCTGTCACCCTGAAGATGGAGAAAGTTTATCACCCATGTTTCCTCCTTACTAAGAAAAGATATGTCGGCTACAGTTATGAAAACCCTGATCAAATTGAGCCTGTTTTTGATGCTAAAGGTATTGAGACAGTACGCAGGGACACATGTGGTGCAGTTGCAAAGATAATGGAGCAGTCTTTGAGACTCTTCTTTGAGCATCAGAATTTATTGGAGGTATAAATGCAAGCAGATTGCATCTTTTCTGTGTACATCACATTGAAAGAAATAGTTGTTTGAAAATTGTTAGAGAAAATGAGAAACGTGATGAGTTCTGTCTTAATTACACAGCGAAGCCTATTATATATAATAGGTGACATAAAATGCAAAGACTATAGTTACCCTAAGTCCCTAACCATCTTGATTACATACTAATATCGATCCACACAACTACCCTATTTACATTATTTCTAACTCCTCTTCAAATTAAGGCATATAAATGCTATGCATCTAACTTGTTACATATATCATTGATATGAGGACCTCTCAATGACTTATTGACGAAGAAAAGATACTAAGAAACAACAGAATTCCAACCTTTTATTCTGGATACTTCATCTGATCTGAAAAATTACGGTATTGGTTCATCTGAATTCATGCTTAATACTTTTTATGTGCTGCCTGCAGGTGAAGACTTATTTGCATCGTCAGTGGAAGAGGATTCTTTCAGGAAGAATATGCCTTAAAGATTTTATCTTTGCAAAGGAGGTTCGCTTGGGTACCTACAGTGGAAGAATCTCATCACTTCCTCCTGCTGCAATTGTAGCCACTAAGGCAATGAGGGTTGACCCTAGGGCAGAACCACGTTATGCTGAGAGAATACCGTATGTTGTAATCCATGGAGAGCCTGGAGCCCGCCTGGTTGATATGGTTGTAGACCCATTGGAAGTTTTGGCAATTGATTCCCCATTTAGAATAAATGATTTATATTACATTAATAAACAAATAATACCAGCTTTACAGCGGGTATTTGGACTTGTTGGTGCTGACTTGAACCATTGGTTTTCAGAGATGCCCCGTCCCACAAGGGAAGCTTCTGCAAAGCATACATTAACTACAAATTTCCATCGAACCAGAATTGATTATTACTATCTTTCAAAACATTGTGTATTATGTGATAGGTTGGTTCAGGCATCAGCTCGTTTATGCAATCAATGTTCTGAAAATGAAGTAGCTGCTGCAACAGCAGTGATTAGTAAGACTTCAAAGTTAGAGCAAGAGATGCAACATCTTGTTGCTGTAAGTATACTTGCCTATTTTTCATCGATTGTTAATTGTTTTAAGGATTCTTTAGAGATTGTGTAGGTTGAACTCTTCTTTCTTTCTCTTGCTCACCGTATTGTTTATTTTATTTCTTGCGCTCATTACGTTTGGTTAGTTTCTAGTGTTGATTTGCATTTGGTTTTGTTTTACTTTTTAACTTCTGCCATCTCGGATCAGGTATGATGAAAGTTATCAATGAAATGCCTTTCTTCTTCCTTTTTGTAAATCCCTTAGATTTGATGCTTTGTGTTGTTTTCTTTTTGGAAATCTCTGGGTGAATTATGATTACATGACTGTAAAATTTTGTATTACATGACTGTGTAAAACTTTGTAGAGTGTCACTGTATAACTCTTTATTTATTTTTGTTAAAAAAAACTCTTGTAGGTATGTCACCATTGTGGAGGCGGGGATAGGCTTCTGGAAAATGGTGTGAAGTGTACGTCCATTTCATGCTTGGTGTTCTATGAGAGGCGGAAGGTTCAGAAAGAACTGCTAGCTGCCACCCATGTTGCTGCAGATAAAGACTTATATCCGAGATGCACAGTGGAATGGTTCTGAAAACATGTTTTGCTTGTTAGTATAACATTTTCTGCACAAAATGGTAAAAATAGATTTGTGTTAAGCCAAATCAAATTTGTATATTTTGTGATGTTGTATTTAATCAAGTGTAAAGTTAAGTTAGGTTTTTTTCCCCAAAAAAATCAGTCTGAAAATAAAATAGATTTTAGATTATATTTAGAAAACATTTTTTTTGAAAAGTAATTCTAAAGGTGTAAACTAAAGTTACTCGTGAAAATATGATAGCTAACATAGACCAAAGTAAATGCAATAAGTAGAGGTAATTTTGTCGAGTCAACTCGAATTTCTTTTGGTCTGGAATTTTACAACTGAGTCTGGTTCTATATTCAGCTAGCGGACCAATGGAATAAATTAACCTTAATTAAAAATATATTAAATATAAAATTAAATACATTTAACGTATAAAATTTTAAGAAGTATATATATATATATATATATATATATATATATATATAAAAGAACCGATTTATTGAACTTTGACAAAAAAATTTCATGCCAGAATTTTATTGGCTTAGTAGATATATATTAGGCTAGGTCACAATGAAATATTTATTTTCTTATTTAGAACTCAATCCGACCTTAATTATGTGGTAAGTGAGCTAATCCATCAAACTTAATATGTAATCTCGGTTTAAAAGAAACAAATTTTTTAAATTTATTTTTTTAAACCTAAATATAAAGAATTTCTTCACCTCAAAGTTGATAACAGAGTCTAAATCATAGGAACTTTTGCAAAATTGATAATATATCATTACATATTTTTTAATCTTTAGGTATTTTAGGTATTTAATACAGTTATATATTCTGGACTTGAATATTACGTAAACAGTAAAAATATCTTATTATAATTAATGTTCTAAAAATCAAATCATTAAAGGTAAATTAAAAAAAATTAAAATAATAGGGGGAAATGTGATACAAGAAATAAAAATAGGATCCTAATTACAACACAGACCGTGAGACTGTGAGAGTTGAGGTTTGGCGTTGGCGCAATGTATGTACTATGTAGGGTTTAAGCTTTTGTTCAAGAGTGTGTCTGAGGGAGGTTTAAAGTTAATAATCTGACACCTCCCTGACGTGAGAGTTGAGGGTTGGCGTTGGCGCAATGCATGTTGATGTAGTAGGGTTTAAGCTTTCTGCTTCTGCTAGAGTGTGTTGACGTGACGGAGGTTTAAACTACTCTAAAGTTTGCATTTGCAGAATCCTTCACTTCACAGTTCACACTGTTGAGCTCTAAGTAAGTAAAAATGGGTTATGGTTACGGTCCTTTCTCTCTCCTATTAACCAGACGCCTCCATCTCTCTTCTTTCCTAAACCCTAAACCCTCTTTCCCACTCTTTCACCTTCTCACCAAACCCTTCTCCACCGCCCCACCAGACCCTAACCCCAAACCCTCTTCCCTCTCCGCCCGTCTCAGCTTCGTCTTCGACCAAATCGATGCCATCGAAAAAGAGCGCTCTCAGAAGCATGAAACGCTTCAGCGCATTCGGGCCTGGCGTGAATCCAAAAACGCCCCCCCGGAGCCGGCACTATCCGTCTCCGCAAATGACGAAAGCCCTCCGGAGCCGCCATCCAAGAAGGCGGTGGAGTTGGTGCATCCGTGGCCGGAGTGGATCCAATTGATGGAGATGCTCGTGCACCAGAATTACTTCGATCACAAAAGGAAGGACGAGGATAAAATGGTCCACGACTTAGGATTCAATGCACCCGAGGGTGCTGAAGGATTCGATTTCACTAAGGATTTTAAGAGCGTTCACATGGCGTGTCTCAGTTTCGGGAGAGACCGTTTTGATATATTGAGGTTTGTGCAACTATGTTAATTGAATTCACCAAGTAAACCAATCGTAAGTTTAAAAGATCAAGTCAACCAATCAGAAATTATGTTAGTTATAAAACTCTTTAGACTGTCAGTGCATAGACTATTTTCGCATGATGATATTGTAGCTGCTAGTGGCTTTGTTTTGTCGAGGAATATGTCTATGGGGGATGTTATTCGTTACAGTTTATGAAACCCAAGATGATTGATTTCAGGTCCTTGTCAAGGAAGGATATTCAAGTTTTGGTTGGTTATGGATGCCCCACTGTGGACAGAAAGGTGGTTTTCTCTGCAAAACTTTTAAGGAAGCATGTTCACCTTGACGAAGGAGATGTAAGTGTAGCACATTTTGTTTGGTGCCAAATATAAAATGTTAATTTTGTTGTTGTTTTTAATGGTTGTGTGAATTGTGATTTGTGAATGCTGAAAGTTTCTTTGTCTGAGTTTTTATCTTATCATTCCATCTTCATGGGTACATGTGTTAAGTGAAGATGGGAGGCCATTCAACCTACACTACTATTGTACTGTGACGAAATGTGAATTAGTAATTTAGAATCTGTGTGTCTATTTTTGTGGTTGGTGGCAAGGAAACTCAGATCAGTTTTACTCTGCTAGCATCCTTTTTATCCCTCTCCTACTCACGCATATGTCACCTGTTGGATCCCCCTTTCCATCTCTGATCTCTCTCTTAGTTGATCCCAGTCTTTAATCCATAGCACGTGCTACTCAATATTTACATATATATTTTGTATATATTTGATGAAAAATTCATTGATATCAGGTCTGTAGTTCCTGCAGCTTGAGAAGCAATTGTGAAAGGGGGTATCTGCTAACAAACAAAGAGGATGAGGCACGGACTCTTGATGTCATGAGGCTCCTGCTGACTTTTGGTTTTGATCCTGTTGATGGATCAGTCATCAATAAGTCACTTCTAAAGCAGAAGTCTGTGAAAACAGTGGTTCGTAAATTGCTTCATGAGGTTGTCAAGCTGAGTTCAGTTCCCATTGATCCAAATCTTCCTCCTCCGGTGATTAAAAAACCACCACCAAAAGTGAAACAACCTCCTCCTCCTCCAAAGAGACGTGTTGGGCGGGATGATGTTGAGATGAAAAAGGGGGACTGGCTATGTCCTAAGTATGTCCTTGTATCTCTCTGATTTACTTGCTATAATAATCACAGTTTCACCACCTGGCCACTGTCAGTTTGAAGTGAATTTGCTTTTGAGAACCTTATATTTTTAACCAATTTATTATGCTTGGTGCTCCTTTTGAACCATGTGAATTTGATTTTTGGGCATACCCCTGATAGCTGTCATTATTTGATTTTTTTTTTCCTTCCTCCTTTTGGTAATTATATATAGGATTAGATTAGGAAATCAATCATTTATGAATAAGCTGTTAGTGGATGACATCAGCATATAGTATTTGATTTTTCCTGCTTTTGACTGAACATGCTGCTGAACACTTCTTAGGTGTGAATTCATGAATTTTGCAAAGAATACTGTTTGCTTACAGTGTGATGCCAAGCGTCCTAAGAGACAGTTGCTGCCAGGAGAATGGGAATGCCCTGAGTAAGTTTAAAGCACTTCATTTTTCCAATTAGATTGCACTGTTCCTGCACTTCTCCCTCCTCTTTCTCCCTCTCTCTCTCATACCACACACACACACACACACACACACACACACACACACACACACACACACACAGAGGGCAACTATAATAATCATCTCTGAAGTTTAGGACATCAGTGTGAAGCATGATGTTTGGATATAATTAATACTAATAGCATGCAGAATTATGTTCACCAAAGTTTGCAAGGCTTATGTGACCGCTGAAGCTTCTATTGCTAAAATATTTTTAGCTTGACTTGTTTATTTCTTATCTGGCAGGTGCAATTTCTTGAATTACAGAAGGAATATGGTATGCTTCCATTGCGAGTGTAAACGCCCACCTGATGAGTTTCTGGAGAATAAAATGCAAGATAGAATACAGAATTCCAAACCTAAGTTGGAAAAGATGGGCAGCCGACAAGAGGTTTCCAATGCCTGGAATTTTGACTTTGATGACAATGAATCAGATGGTGCAGATGTAGCTGCTTTTGAGTATGCAGATACTTATGCTATAGATGAGAATACAGATAGTCATGCTCAACGTGGAAATGATAGGGGGTGGGAAGATGATTTTGAGAAGAACAACAGAGTGCAAGGGTCCCCTGATGGAGAATATGCTAATCCTGGTCTTTATAGATCTAGAACAGGGTTTGATGATTTTGAGGATGAGGATGAGGATGATATAGATAGTTATGAGCTAGAAACTGCTCAAAATAGTAGTAGAGTGGAAGAATCTAAATATAATTTCTCAGAAGGTGAAAACTTTTCTGAATCTGAAGATATTGAAGGCACTGATGATAAGATGCATGCACGACACAAAACAGCTTCTGGAAGAAGTGTACATTCCCGATCAATTCGCAAGAATATATCTTTCTCTGGATCCGAGGATGATGAACTTGATTTTGGTACAGATGAACAACTGTCCGTTGTCTCCAATTTCAAATCTGGGCATGTTTCTGCTGCTGACAGAAAAAGAAAAGGCAGAGGTCCTTCCAAGAAATTAAGCTTTGGTTCTGAATCTGAGGAAGACATGGGTGCTGGCTTATACTCTGATGAGGATGGTGACTTAAATGAAGAATATTCATTCAGGAAAAATAAAGGGAACAAAAGTGATCCATCCAGACAAAATAAGGGGAATAGACACGATTCTGGAAGAAGGAACTTCACCAAAGACAGGAAGTCAGGATCTATGGGTGGTCGCCAAGCAAATATGTTCAGTGATGATTTTGATGGATCATCCCAGCAGTCTTATAGGAACAGTAGGGGGTCTCGGGGAAATGACCGTAATCGGAAGAGTTTTGAAGATTTTGATGGACCGTCTCAGCGATCATATGGTGATGGCAGAGGGTCCCGAGGAAACAACCGTAATGGATCATCCCGGCACTCTTATGGGAATGGTAGGGGGTCTCAAGGAAATGATCGGCAGAGATTTGAAGATTTTGATGGACCGTCTCAACGATCATATAGTGATGGTAGAAGGTCCCGGGGAAACAACCGCAATGGATCATTCCGGCAGTCTTATGGGAATGATAGAGGATCTCGAGGAAATGACCGTAGTTGGCAGAGATCTGAAGACAGGGAGAATAGCACAGGACGGTTAAATAAATATAGAAAGGATGAGAAAGATTCTGGTGGTGAATTTAAAAACCGTAGGCGTGTAATTGAAAGATAGCGCCAATGCTCCATGAACTAATTTGTGTTGCTCTGTTCGCTGTTGCACAAATACTGCTGATTGCCAAACTCAAATGTGATACAATACAAGCCTAAAAGGTCAGTCGGTATTCATAAGATCATTTGATGCTAAAATTTCCTTGAAATGACTGGAAAGCTTAAACCTTGGAAAATTTTCCCCTTCCGATGTACCTGTACCTAGTCATTTAAAAATAACAGTTCTTGTGAATTGGTTACAAATGTTCAGTTGGACGACCAAGTTATGTCTTGACGTTATTTTTTGGCAAAGTTAACCTGCCATATGAGCGGTCGTGCCATGCCATAATGTGATCATCCAATATAAGGTTTGTTAATAACCGCCATATCTGTCGCTCAAATATTTGTCCTAGAGTTTTAAAATCCAGACCGACCTGTCTAGTCGGACCGGTCAAACCACAACTTGATAGTTGGATCGAGTCGAGTCATAAGTTAGACCGGCTATGTTATTGACTGGATTGACGTGGCCGGGTTTGTGGTCAAACCGATGACCTAGTGACCCATTGACTCAGACCAAGTCACTTATCTTTTTTTTTTTTTTATGATTTTGAGTTAAATTAATCTTTACATTCATTGATGAATATTATTTGTGGCCGTAATTGTATTTTTTGTTGAGTTAAATTGATTTAAAAGTGGTCGTAATTATGGTTGAGTTGCAGGTAAAATTGTGATTCCGAATTATTTTTAAAACTGTGGTTTGAAATTTGGATTGATTTTTTATATTCTACATTGATGTAATATGATTATGTTTTATTTTAGTATAAATACTAATATATATTGTCATTGATACCTTTGATATTAAATGTTAGAGATAATAGTCATTTTTTAACTTTTGTTCTTTATATTTTATTTGTGTTTTTAAGACTTTTTAATTTCAATGCACTAGAAGAAAGATTTTAAGATAGGTATAAAATTTTAATATATTTTTTCTTACAAATCGGGTCATGCAAGTCAATTAGTGATCCATCGATTTGACCACTTATCTAGTGATCCATTACCATGATCGGATCAGTCACCAGTTCGATTTTTAAAATTATAATTTGTTCCGTCTATTGCAGTGACTTCTCATAAACAATATTGTTGCAAAGTAAGCAATGCATTTTTAGTAATCATTTATTCTGGGGATTATGAATATGAAAATTGTTAAGGAGAGCTTAATAGGTTTGCACTTTTGTTATTGCAGCTTAATATTCTCATTTTCAGGCTGCACCGGGATGAATTTAATTTTTATAACATTCTAGTTTTCAACAAAATTGCCCAGGTTACATCAAGCAAGAAAATGAAAAAAGAAACTTAAAAGAGGACAAATTTTAAATGAGTGGAGGTAATAGTTTGTTTCGTGAAATAGCAAGTTAAAAGTGAAAATAATTAAGTCATATCAAATCATTGTTATTAATTTTTGGGTAAATAAAAATGTATTTCACAGAAAAATATCTTTTAAAAAAGAGATAGATGTATTTGCGCGTATCTACCACGTGAAATGGATCCTGTAGTTTAGTAGTTTTTGTGATTGGGGTATTCTATTGAGGATCTTAATTCCAACCTCATTTATGGACTCGTGCATGTTTATTACAAATGAGCCCTCTGCAGCTAATAAAGAAAATTGTACGATAATGTAAAATAGAGGCTTTTTTTTTTACCAAAATAATATAGAAAAAACTACTCATCATTATCAAAGTAGGTTCTTTTTTACACGTAAGAATCTAGTGTGGATGGGGATATACAGAAGGTGTCATGTGTTTTGACATCAATCACTTTTTTTATAAAAAAAATAAATAAAAATAACATATTTTTAGTTCTAATAAATTTATGTTTTTCCAATTTTGGTATTATAAGTGTTTTTATTATTTTTAATTCTTGTAAGTTTGTTTTTTCGATGTTAATCTTTAAATTATGAATTTATAAGGATTAAAAATGAAAAAAAATAAAAATTTAAAGAAACTAAAAATAAACAAATACAAATTTGCATAGACTAAATTTTTTTTAAAAAAATTACGTCAAAAAAAAATTTCAAGGTACTAAAATTGAAAAAAAAAATAATCAAATATTCAAGTATTGTAGTAGGTGATGACGAATATACTAAGTATATGATTAATGGTTTCGAAGAACAACTTTTAATGCCAGTGCTTGAGCTATATGTTAACATTGATCATAAAAGTTGGATTGGTCATTGTCTCAATCCAAAAATTAGACACATGAAAAGGTAAAAATTGGATTGACCAATTAATCCAATTTAAATCAAAGAGAGAAAATTGAATTGATTTGGATCATGATTATTTTGTGATATATAAATATTAACAATTAGTATATTATGTTAGTGAAAGAATTTGAACTCGTTACCTTCTTAACATTTTGTGTTCCTTCCCCAATTACTAGGCCACCTTATAATTTTTATTTGGATCATTGATTTAATTCTTATTTTAAAATTATAACTTGAAATTATTTCGGATACTAAATTTGAACATATACATTAACGCAACATGAAGGAGGCTCAACCAAAATCTGTTGTAGTCATATCCATGCAGCAGTTGGTTCAAAACAATTATTTTTTCTCAAACATTACAAAAAATAAATATTTTAAAAGAAATATTACTATACAGATATTAGTAAAAGAAAGTTAACAACAAAATCTCATTTGAAGAAGTTTGATATTTGTGACTTTGCGAACTCCGACATCTAAATTTTTAAATTAAAAAGGAAAAAACACAATAATGCAAGTATAATATTTCAAATTTACCTGGGTTTAATTTAAACTGCAATAACTAAAAAACTCGGAGAGAAACTTCTCCGAAATGATGTTGCGTAAATTCAAATATTATCGTGTGTAAGGAAAAGTTGATATCTTCAATTAGGCTCGTAACCAGGACCGTGGATGTGACATTCCAAGACACGTGTAAAACAAGAAAGGCGTGATATGATGGTGCATTAGCCAAACTGGGAAAACAACATATAAACCATTTCGCGGCAAATTTTCTTTACTTCTCTCTCTAAAGTCTAAACTCATCCAATTCTCTCTCCTCTTTCGCGCGAATCCAATAAACGCTACCAATAGTAAGTCAATTTCACTGATTAATTTGTGATTTAGAACCTGAATTTCAATGTAAGAAACAATTTCGATTGATCGATCTTCCGTTAGTTTTCAGAATTTTGGCCTTTGGCGGGTTCTTGCTGATAATGTTGCTTTTTTCCAAGAAACAATTTCTTCGTTTTTTTTTTTTAATAAAGCTAACATGCTTCTTCTTGATTCTTTATTCGAGAAAATTTTTACGTGTTTATGTTTCTATCATGCTTTATTGATCAGCTCAGGAGCTGAATTGTAAGTTGTAACTGAGCTTTTGTTATTGCATGGTTTAATTTATTTTATATTTTTCGTGCTGATGATGATAGATAAAGGATTCATGGCACCAACGAAGAAACCTAGAATTATGAAGAATAAGCGGTTTTCAAGTGAGGTCTCTACCAAGAAAGATGAAGTCGGCTCAACTAAAAATAAGCAACGGGTAAGTGTTTTTGGTTAGGTAGTTGAAATCGGAAAGGAGCATATACTATAATAGCTGTTAAATTAGATAAAATGATAGTTATGGGATTTGTTTAATGTCCAGTATTGGTGTTGCGTGTTTTAAAAGATTTCACTTGACAAGAATTTGTCTTATATTTGTAACTTTTGCTGATTCTCTGGTCCATTTCTCTGCTTGTTCTAAACATTATTTTTCTCTTAGTTAAAGTTTGACTTTTCTTCTACTATTTGCTGTGTCCTGTGTGCAGAAGAAAAATATGTCTGATGAATTAGGACCTAAATGGAAAGTCGGAGAAATAATACAGTTTTATGAAGCGTACAGGAAGCACGGGAAAGACTGGACCAAGGTGTGCTTCTGTTTTGCAGTTATTTTATCCTGGCATCTTTTTTTTATTCGAAATTTGAGGCCAGTTGCACTTGTTTTGGCTTCCTATTTGTTATCATCACCAGTTCACCTTAGTCATTAGAAGTTTTTTGTTATCATCCTACATTCTTATTGATTTATTTGGAATTCCAGGTGGCTGAAATTGTATCTAGTAGGTCTGCTAAAATGGTGGAGGCCCTTTACAATACCAATAAGGTACATTAATACTACAGTAGCTTAGTCTGTAGCTATATGGTATGAAACTTATCATTATGTACTGTCTTTATTTCAGAATTTCAGTCTTATTTTTGTATGTATTCATTTTTTTAATCTTGGCTGATTTGTCTAAATTTTAGATTTTCTTTTATGGAAACTGATTATTTGAGTTCTGGATTATGCCTATGGGTTCTCAAACTTTTGTTGAGACTGTAGATGATTTCTGTCCTCATAGCAGTTAGCAGTATAATATTGAAGAGCAACAAAAATGGTTGTCTGTTGACCAACTTGTAATGACTAGTGATCATACACCCCCACAAAGCCCCTCATTTGTCTATATGCTTGAATTAGTTTGAATATTTAAGTCCATGTTACCAGCAGATTTCTTTCTCTATGTATCATGAACTAACTAATTTTGTATAGTTTTTTATTTTAAATGTCATTTAAACTACAAGTTGTAATTTACAGGCATACCTATCTCTGCCAAAGGAGTTAGCTTCTGCTGTTGGCCTAATTGCAATGATCACAGATCACTATAATATGGTGGTATGGTGATACACATATAGTGAAACAGGTATACATTCGTAGGAAGGGCTTAGCAATGCTTCAATTAGTTAGTGATGAGCTGGCTGATTAGTTACAATTGATAGAAACGGTTATTCTGTTAGGTTGGGGTGGAGTTGTTTAAATAGTGGGAAAAATAACAGATAGGGGGAGTTAGGAAAGACTTCAAGGGAAGCTTCTAGTATTGATTCCAAGGGGAATCAATTTAGATAGGGAATATCTGTAAACATTGTTATCGTGGCCTATTAATAGAAAAAGAGGAAATTCAGAGAATTGTAGTGAACAATATTCGATATACTTGTTGTTTGTGTCAATTGTTCTGCAGATTGAAGAACAAAGCTTTGCCAAGGAGGCCAGGTCTTATCATATGGTCAACGATAATTTGCCGCTTTGTTATGATTTTGGTTGTCTAACAATTTCCTTTAAATGTTTGCTCTGTTGTTCTTTTCTGTTGAGATATGATTGAGATGTTTTTTCTGTGTAAATTCTATTTCCTATATTCTTTTGATGTAATTAGGATAGATTCCAGTTCCTATAATCAAGGGATTCCGTTGTACAGATTTGTTAACATAAATATACAAACTCAGAGTTAATCTCAAGCAATTCACTACCAATTTTATTCCCACTTCAAGTTGGTATCTGAGCCTATATAGCCCATTTCTGTTGCTTCTGTTGTTTGTGGAGGGGATCAGTATTGTTTCCATAGATTCTTTCATGTATCACCGGTCCGACATGACAGGCATCTGTGTAGGGGCTGTTAGAAAGTCCCATATTGTCTACCTCAATTATTGGGGTGTGGTTTATATACGTATTGGGCAACTTCTCATAATGCCAATTTGTTTAAGATGAAATATAACATTTTCCATTGGATAGGAGGAATTATTTTTCTAGGGGGAAAATCTGAGTTCTAAAAGCAGCTTTTGGTGTGAAAAAATATTTTGCAGAAGCAAAATTTTTCAGCTAAGAAAGAAAGATGGAACTTTTATGCCTAAAACTAAATTAAAAAACTATTGTGTTTATTGGCAATGCCGTACCTTTATAGCATAATACTGCTACTTTTTCCTTGGCAACTGTCATGACGTTATAAGTTATGTAGTGCATGCTTATGATTGGATTTTCATCTTTATTAGTTTGCCAAGATTCAAGATTGACTGACAAATGATAAAGTTGTGTTAGATTTTTTATTTAGCTTTGCTTATTGTGTTCAATATTTGTTTTATTAGCACCAGTTATGTGTTTCTGAATTAAAATTCTGGGCTGGAAATTTGCAGGAAGAGAGAGATAGTGAAAGGGAGAGAAATGATGTACCAGGATCTCGACAACCTATGAAACCGAAAGTGTGGAAAAATTCAGCTTAGTATATCCAATGATTCTGTCCAGTCTCAGTCAATTGCTTCCAAGGATGGTTGCCTTTCTCTATTAAAGAAAAGACAATTTCATGGTGAATTACCATTCATAGTCCCCCCCCCCCCCCTTCTTTATCATGAAGGGAATCTTCGTTAGCTTTCCTCTAACTGACCTTTTTTCATCATTTTTGGATTACTAAAGTAGAAGTTATATCTGTTTACAATCTTTGTAACTAGAGACTGATAATTAAGACAAAAGACAAGCAAATTTCTCTCCTATAACTGAAAGGATGACTAATCCATAGCTCAGTCTCTCTCCCATTCCCCCGTCCCCCAAAAAACTACATAAATATTCTTACAAAATATTTACATTATATTTATATTTGGACTTTATTCTACCAGTATAGCACTATTGATATCTAAATCATTCACTTGACAGAATGGTTGCAATTATGCAATATTTTATTTCTTGTGCCTGTTGTATGTAAGGTGCTTGTTTGTTTTTCTTCAATTAGAATATGATCCAGCTGATGTCAAGTTCTATCAAGAGAAATTTGTATGCAGAAATCTTTATGCATTGCTTTCTTGATGTAGTTTGGTATTTGAGAACAAACTTCATTTATCATTTGCCTTTGGCAGGATTTGCTTTCACTATGTGTGATACTTGCAATTAAAAAATTTGAACTAAATAGTAGCACTGATTAAACTAGACCTTTCTGTACTCACCTCCCTTCCAGTGCATGTTAATTAGCCATTTAGGTTTGAACATGAAGCTTGAATACTTCTTTTCAATTCTTTAAACTCAATACTTGGTTATATATTTCTATAATACGTAACATTCTACATTTGATTGTAACGTTGATGATTGTTCAACAACTAATCAGGTATCCCACCTAGGCCAGTTGCGAAAAGGACGCCTCGTTTCCCAGTTAACGACTCTAAGCCCGATGATAGGGAAAATTATATTTTGCCTAATAAGAGAAACCCAAAGTCAATGTTTGATGCTAATGATGACAAAGCTGCACATGTTGTGGCCATGGCATCAACTGAGGCTGCACAAAGAGGTGTCTCTCCCCATGTATCTCAAAATCCATTCAAAAAATCAAAGCAGGAGTTCTCTCTGGTTCAGAGTGGGCAAAGATTGGTATTTAACAGCCGTCCTGCATGTTATGCCATTAGCTTGATTCTGTTGGGTGTATTATTGCTTCAAAAGATGAATTTGGATTTTGGTTTTGTGAATAAACATCAACATTCAAATACAAGCTTGTGGCAACTGGCAAGCTTTCTAGTTGACTTTCTTGTGTTTATACCATGTTTTATCAAATGTTTTCAATATTTGAATTAACTATTTTCTAATCTGTTAACTAGCACCAAGAGTCTGAGACAGTTCCTGCCAAGTTTTATGATGCTTCTATTGATGAAGAGTGCTTGAAAGGTAGCATGGAAGGTAAGGGAGATGAAGGGTAATGGCTGGAATTTTCAAAAATTTAATTTCCTTTTCCTCCACATTGTTCTTTAGAGACAATGTGTAATTGTTTTATCTGACAGATAAAAGCTCTTCCATGGATGCTTTGGTCACTTTGGCTGACCTGTGTCTATTGGAATGTTACAGATCTTTTATATTGGGCCAAGTTAAAGAGGCCCACGACCATTAAGGGAGTTAATTATGGAAAGATTAAACGAGATTGAAGAACCAAATATTTGCAGAATCAGAAGAGGATACAGAAGGTTATTCTCCACCATATCCATTCAAGATCGTGATCAAGAATAGGAGTAATTTCCTTATTTCACAAGTCAGTGAGTATAAGTAGCCATATACACCAAAGGTGAAAGGTACACATACACGGTTACTCTCTCTTTTTCCTTTCTCACAGTGCACACACCCCACGTCCAATCTGTGGTTTGTTTGTGCTGTGATCCTCTTCCTGGAGTTGTTTAAATCTTCATAAGCACCTTCAGAGAGAGAGAGTTGATCCCATATTGATTTCTGGCAAATTGCTGGATCTCCGTTTTAGAGGAACGGAACATTGGCGCCGTCTGTGGGGAACGTTAAACTTCGATTCTCACCATGGTAAACACGAGAAGACACCAGCTTGAAGGCCCACCCGAGGTCGGCCGATCACGTTCGATCCGGGTGGAGGATGCTTTGACGGATACAGCTTCATCGCGGGCACAGAACAATCCGCCCCCCGCACCTGCTGAAAACCTGATGGCCGCGCCAGCCGAGATAGATCAGGAATCAGTGCAGCGCTTCACCAGCAATGCGCTGCAATCCATTCTGTCACGGATTGAGCGTTTAGAGCAACGATATGCCCTTCAGCCACAGGAGGATATGAACCACATGCTAGCGCAACTGGACGAACGTTGTGCAAGATGGACGATGGGCGAGCATGACCGATTACGGACGATGGAGCAGCGACTCGGTCGTATGGAGTTGCCACAGGAACCGACGATTCACCCCGATTTGGCCAACCCGGCCGACAATGTGCATAACACAGAGCTACGTCGTGAGCCGACCATGGCCGAGATACCATGTCCTGTGGCATTCAGAAACCCACAGGAGGCAGTACGAAGCTACCAGCCGGAGGGAGGCGCCGGGGTCTACAGGAGGAAGTACAGGCGGGGACAGTATAATAACAGTCCGTTCGTAGACGACATCGTCAACGCTCGGTTCTTAGAAGATTTTGACGGATCTTTCCTAAACAAGTACGATGGGACACAGGATCCGCAGGTGCACATAGATGAATTCGACATGCAGATGTGTGTTCGGGGGATCGAGGAGCCGATCATATCCCGGATATTCGTTACCACTCTGACCGGACCGGCTCAGACATGGTTTCATTCATTACCTCCTCGGTCAATTCGTAATTTTGAGGACTTCGGCCAGAGATTTTTGCTCAATTTTGCAACGAGCAAGAAACAACCCAAGTCCGAGTTTGTTTTGGGCAAGATCCGACAGCAGCCGGGGGAGACGTTGCAGAGTTACTTGGACCGATTTAAAGAAGCTGCCTTGCAAGTGCAGGGCCTGGAGGAAAAGGTGCATGTTCATTTGTTATCGGCCGGCCTGAATGGATCATCTCGACTGGCGAAATCTATATACAAGGACCCTGTTAGGACCTTGCTGGATTTCAGGGTCCGATCTAAGAAATATCTGGAGCTGGAGCAGATGGAGATTGCCAACACGGCTCCCAAGAGAAAAGGATCACCGCCGAGACATCGCCCACACATGGGGAATGCACCCCCCAACAGGAGTTTTGAAGTCGGCCATAGACCGGCCAAACACGAGTCCAAGTATGACAGATATACTCCGCTAAACACCTCTCGGGCGCAGGTGTGGAGGGAAGTGGCCATGACCGAGATGAAGAAGGTAGACCGACCCCGGC
>PYAF01003464.1:2218731-2237754 GCA_007407185.1 Glycine tomentella
GTTGGGGTTTTTAGTGGATTTGGAGCCACCACCAGGAATCCGAAGGAAGCGTTTAGCTTTTTCTTCCTCACTAAGAGGCTTACCAAAAAACCAAAAGGCTACGCCGGGAGAGACTTTGTCGGCATCAGCCTCTTCCTCAGGGGTAAGTTTCACCATTGTAAAACTAGGGATGAAGATGAACAGAAAAGGGGCAGAAACCCAGAAACAACTCCAAAAGAGAATGGATGTCGCAGAGGATAAAATAAAAAGGGGTAGAGGATAGAAACAAGTAATGCAGTGAAAGTATAGAAGAAAATACCTGGATTGAAGAGTTTTTGAGGAAGAACAGGAAAAAACACCAGAAATGCAAATGCATGAAGCAGTGTGTCAAGAGCAAGGGATTTGCAACAGAAACGAGCCAAAGTTTTGAAAGTAAGTGGAAATGACAAAGTACGGGTCGTAATAGTGGGAAGAAACCGCTGGGGCCCACGTAATTAAGGAAAATGGTAACCGTCGAAAATGGGAATTAAATGGTAATCGTGCCTAATTACTGGGGCAGTTATAAACCAATGATGAACAGTTAATCAAGAGACAGAGGTAAAATGGACTTTTGACAGTGGATGGTCATGATGAGAACGTGCTGAGAAAGGGCGGGACATTAAATGTTAAGGAGGCGCGTCATTTCACATGTCCAAATGACAGTAAAAGGACTTCAGTGCCTTGGAACTTGAGATTGCAGAAAGAGGGTCGGCATCGTAGAAGAAAACGCTCCATTATCTCGGTAGAGATCGGGAAATGAGAATAATCTATATGTCGGCCAAAATCGGATTTCTCATTCACAGCCCCGCACGAAAAACTTTCCTTCTCTCGGCATAAGTCGGAAACGAGATCGACTATACACAAGGAAGCTTCTTTCAAATATCGGCCAAACTCGGAAAATAAGGTCGGCCCACAAGAAATCAGGCCATATAGAATACGTCGAAAGAATATCACTTAGGCCGACTTATCGAGGGAAATTATCTCGGCCATAAGATCAAAAAGAACGCTATGATCATCTCGGTCATCCAGGCTGCTCAATAACCAAGATGAGGGGCAACTGTTACGGATCTTTTATATTGGGTCAAGTTAAAGAGGCCCACGACCATTAAGGGAGTTAATTATGGAAAGATTAAACGAGATTGAAGAACCAAATATTTGCAGAAATAGAAGAGGATACAGAAGGTTATTCTCCACCATATCCATTCAAGATCGTGATCAAGAATAGGAGTAATTTCCTTATTTCACCACAAATCAGTGAGTATAAGTAGCCATATACACCAAAGGTGAAAGGTACACATACACGGTTACTCTCTCTTTTTCCTTTCTCACAGTGCACACACCCCACGTCCAATCTGTGGTTTGTTTGTGCTGTGATCCTCTTCCTGGAGTTGTTTAAATCTTCATAAGCACCTTCAGAGAGAGAGAGTTGATCCCATATTGATTTCTGGCAAATTGCTGGATCTCCGTTTTAGAGGAACGGAACAGGAATCAACATCTACAATGGAATCTGGTAAGAATGGAGTTTTTGGTATAGGAGACATGTACAAAATCACACTTGTACACACCAACAGAGAGAGAGAGTTTATTATGCATTTATATTAATTCACTTAGTTAAGATATATTTGTCTCATTTCAGTCCATCTAATAATCCAGTCTACACGATATTGAGAGCATGTGTGAGTTCAATACAAGAATGAAAGTTTGAAACATCTTTTTTTTATCGGCAAATGTTGTTAGTTGTTAGGTTTTGTTAGTGAAAAGGATTCAAACTTTCGACCACTCCCTTTCCTTTCCTGTATCTCTTTTAACCACCAAGACAACCTTATAACTCATGAAAGAATGAAATATCTATTTTCCAACTTCTTCACATTGGCATAGTTAATTGCATTTTAACCTCTTCGTATGATTTGGAATCAAATATTTGAGTATTTTGTTGTTCAACTTAAATTTCATGAATTTCTTGATGAAAATCTACTTCTTCTTGTTAGTTGCTACTCCTGTACATGTTTTTTTGTGTTTTAGTCATCATGGGGGAGTTTACATATTTTCTTCTGTTCAAATTCTTTTATTTCATTACTGTGCTCTCTCTCATCCTTTTCCTCTCCCATCTAGAATCATCTGTCCAGTTAAAGGAAGAAAAAATGGCTCACAATAAAGATGAGAAGTCTGTTTTACCTGAAGGAAAATCAACAAGCCAAAACAGAGATAAAATTAAACTTCAGGGTTTGAAACAGAAGGTTGATCATGCAGTCCCTCGAGTTGGTTCATCAACTAAAAATAGAAGTAGACGTAAGACGATTTTACAGAGACCATTCACACCTAAAGAGAAATCTTCTGAGAAAATATTGAAAAGTAAACAGAATAAGAATTTGACCCCTGTCCACGGGGCATTAACCATTTTAGTTGGTACGTATCAGGAAAAGCTTTCTGGTTGTTTGTCATCTTATATGGTTCGTCGATGGTGTATGTTTGAATGGTTTTATAGCGCAATTGATTATCCATGGTTTTCCAAAAGGGGAGTTCATGGAATACTTAAATCATGTTGGTCTAGGGAGAATCCTAAGGCTAACTCGTGTTGAGTGGAGTGTCATAAAAAGGTATGAAATCCAGTTAAAGTAAATATTGGAATTGGAAAGTTCATATTTGACGTTATATTTAATTATTTCTTGCAGTTCCCTTGACAAACCTCGCAGGTTTTCAGAATGCTTTCTTCATGGAGAAAGACAACAACTTGAACAGTATGGTGAATCTGTTCGGAAATATTACGATGAACTGCGGACTGGTATCACTATCAGGGATGGACTTCCAACAGATTTGACTAAACCGTTATGTGTTGGACAACGAGTAATTACTTTCCACTCTAAAAAAACAAGAGAGATTCATGATGGCAGTGTGCTTACAGTTGACCATGACAATTTCAGAGTTCAGTTTGACCGTCCTGAGTTGGGTGTTGATTATGTCATGGTAATACGGTCTCTTATTTGCATATACTGATTTTATAAAATATTATTACATCCCTTCTTGAAAATGTAGTTTCAAATAACTCGTCATGATTATATTTGACGAATATTTTTTTAAATATTTTAAAAATTAACTTATTAAATTATAAGTGTTTGATATTAATTATTAAAGTGATTAAAAAATATAAAATGATAAAACAATTATAAAATTATGATTTATTTAAAAAATAACAAAAAAATGAATAAATAATAAATTAAAGATAAAAATGAAAGAAAATGTAAAAAATTAGAAGTTAGCATTATAAAAAAATATTATTTCAAATAAAGTTTATAAAAAATTAAAAATTACTAAAAAAATTTATTTATCAAACATTTAAATAAGTTTTTTAATTAGTAAAAAAAGTTAAAAACCAACTTAAATGTCTTATCAAATATCACACATGCCAAATGAAATATTTTCCTAATAAAGTTGAAGATTATTGCTGATTTTTAATTTATTGCTTACTATAATTATGTAATATTGAAATATATATTTAATTATCATTTATTTGACTATGGCTCAACAACAGTACCGTGTAGTGCCCTTTGGTTCAGTAATTGGGCCAGTTTTCAAATCATTATCAAATTCTTCTCCCAGCTTGAGGGAGTGTCAAGATATTGCCAATTCAAGTCGTGAGATTCAGGATTTGTATGAATTTCTGATTTAGAACTTGGATAATTCTCTCCATATATGCTTATATAGGAGAGAGAAAATGAAATAATTTTTTTCTATAATTTAAAATTAATATATGCATGTTGAATCAACTTTTTGGATAAATGCTTATAATTTGAACTTATAGAACAAATTTATTTCATTTTCTTTTCCTAAAGTATTTATAGAGAAGTTTATTCAAATAGGTCCTTTTAGGAATTATTGCAATAGACATAGTGTTTAGGATTGTGATTCTTTCATTCTTTAGCTTCGCTGTTTAGTTTCTGTGATGTGTGTGGTATAGTAGGATACTATCCTGATTTTTGGGCACTAGATTTATCACCCAAAGCCTATATATACTGTAGCTTCTTATAATCATCAAAAAAATATTGTAGCTTCCTATTGCAATGGATATTAGCAAATTCCATAACTGATCCTTCAAAACTCAATACTCTTTTTCTCCCTATTGAATTGAAAAAATTTGGCATAAGATTTGTGAAATTGAGAAACTGGTTTTTATATTAACAATGTGCTTTTAATTAGTAGAAATTTGGGTGTAGGACATTGATTGTATGCCTTCGAATCCATTGGATACGATGCCAGAAACTCTGAGGCAGCAGATTAGTGCTAGTAATGTTCCTCGTATAAGTAAAAAACCACCCAAGAAAGGAAATTCAAGTTTTGGGGGCAACATGACATATAATTCAAGTGGACCTGTGGAGAAGGCACCCACCTCTTCAAGTACTTTAGCATTAGCTAAGCACAAAAAGGTTGGATCGCTTACCAACAACTATCGATGTGCAATTATTTAGTCTCTGAATACCGTGTCCATGATGTAATGACTAATCCTTTTTGCTCCTCTATCCATCACCCTTCCCCCCAAATAAATATTATTTGGTGCTTATACTTTGGTTTTATATGTTCCATTTTTACCTAAGCTCTTGTTATTTTCTCTCACATAGCTTGACAGGATAGGATTACAATAGATTATTATTGTCATGGCAAACCAATTGTTATTCTTTACTTAGAATGATTGATAAATGGACAAACCTCCACATAATCCAATTGTTTCAACTGCTATAATAAGCAACAAAAGCCTTATCCCACTAGGTATGATGAGATCAATTACATGAATCACACGACAACATTAGACTCAGTTAAAGACCAAATCGCCAGGTATATTATTTCCTCCAATGTCCTTGGTCTCCCTCTCCCTTTTTTCATAAGTCTTCTATTATTGATCCACTCTGGGCACAACAAGCAGTGTGTGCTCAATCATGTACGGTGATAAATGATCAAATGAAGGAAGCAGGCATACATGCCCTTTCCATGCTAGCACATGCTCTAGATAAAAAGCACAATTATTAGTTGATTTCATGCAATTACTATGGAAACTATTTTACCCTCTCATTTTCATTGTTTATTTGGGTGCTTTGTTATTCGTGTGCCTAAAAGTAGCTTGGTTGTTGGTAATATTGTTGACATTTTTTTTTCTCCAGGCACTGTCACAGGGGAAATTGTTATTGGAACCTAAAAATGCAAATAGTGAGATAGTGGGAAACCAAAATGATGCAGACTGCTTTAATGATCGGAGGCTTTCAAGAAGCATTACGCAACATGTTATACAGCTTGAGGAAGCCAGTGGACAGGCATGAGGCTTCCGTGGATTATTATTTTATGTTATTACAGCTTAAGTATAGTGTGTCACTAACATGTACTAACAATATAGAAAAGGGAAAACATTAGCTTCTGTAACTAACTACAGCTACTCAAGTCTTTCTGTTTTTGTGTTTTCTGAACATATGAATCTGGGGAAGCTATAAATAGCTGAGCCCTCTCTGACGTAAGTGTAAATTCATGAATTCAGTTTCGGTTTTTAGTTACAAATACAGTTACATTTTCTCTCAGAAATCTATCATTACAACAGTCTGTCTTAACATCGAAGCAACTTACGGTTGATTATTTCATTTTCAGATTTTTAATGCTCTGTGTCATTCGAGGAAACATAATACAGAGCACATCAGAAACTCTCCGCCACCACAGATGAATCCCAAAGCAAGTTTTGACATTCATGACAGCCTTCCCAATACAATGGATGGTTCCCTGGTGCAAGAGTTAGGGTCAGCTGTTGAAATTATTGAAGGATCCAAACTTAGAGCACATGCTATGGTGGATGCTGCATTTCAGGTATGGACGGCCCACAGATCCTTTGCCGCCTTTGCTTTTGGTATCATTATGAATTGTAGGAAATAGAATCACATTAATGTTCTACTTCCCAAGTAGTCTAGATTGTTTGTATAACAAGTAGAAAAGGTTTGATGCATCTTAGGAAATACTGAAAGCTTGATTACTTTCTTGCAAGTTATACTGTACATTTATTATCTTTGTAAACTTCACGTATATAAGTCAAAGCATTCAGTTGGGTGTCTACTCAGACTCAAGCACATTCAAAAACACTACTGGGTATATTGTACTTGGAATAAATTAAAGCATTCAGCTAGGTGTTTATTCGCATGAGCACATTCAGAAAAGCTTTTGTCTCTTAATTTCTACGAGTTATATGTAAAATGATTTTTAACACATTTTAATCTGTGATTTCTGTCCGTGCTTTGGCAATACAGGAACACTTATGTTTCTATATATTTGTAAATCATTTATTGTAACGGCTCTATAATCTAGAAGAACCATAGAAGACGACTATACATTAGAATATTGTTAGTATTGCCTCAAATCTATAAGCTTCTAAAAACTCTATTTGATGTTATAATTCAGGCATTGTCTTCGACGAAGGAAGGTGAAGATGCTTTGACGAGGATTGAACAGGCATTGGATTGTGCGGATAATCAGCAACTGGCAACCAACTCAAGGTGACCTGTGATTAGGTCCCAAGGGCAAATTAGTGGAAGTTTTGATTACCATAATCGATCAATTTCTCATCCATCGAAGCCTTTACTCAATAATGCATCTGCTAAAAAACTGCATAATGATTCTGACAAAGTTAATACTCAAATTCCCCTGGACCTCATCACTTCCTATGTCGCCACAGGGATCATGATACAGGTAATTTAAATGAGACATGAAACGCCCAAAAGTTTGTTTCTTGTCATACTCAAAGCCAGAGCCTAGGGTATTTTTTTTTATCGACAAAGACTATTTAGTTATTAGTATTGTTAATTTTTGTAAACGATGATATTTGAATCCACGATCCCTTCCACCTGGGCAGAGCCTAGGTACTTGGCTACAAAAATGTTTCCGTGAAGGTTTTGAGCGCACATCTTATTGGATTTTACCATCTTGCCTTTGAACTTCTATACATTTATTACACCATGTTTTTGAGATTTAATGAATATTCTTCAACTTGCAGACGTGTGCCAACCAACAATGTCCTCCAGCTGATGTGACTCGGATATTTGATTCTGCTGTTACCATCCTGAATCCACGCAGTCTACGGAATTTTCATGTTTACAGAGATATTCAAATGCACATGCAAAGCATTAAGACCCAGATTTTAGCCCATATCCCTAATTGATTCCTTTTCTCGACTTCCTGCTGTATATAGGATGCTTAAATAGAAGTTTCTGGCCAACCCTGTAATTATTTGCCATCTATATCATGGTCAACAGGGTCAAGCGCTGGAATTAGTAATAATATAGTTGACCAATCCAGTCTTGTAATATTTCCTTGTGTCTCTTAAAATAGCTTCGGAATACCGATATTCAATTAGCCGGGGGCACTCATTATCCGGGTTAAATTGGAATTTTGCTTATTCGCCTGTCGCTGCGGAATATTTTTGTAAAAAAAAAAAAAAAACTGAAACATAATAATCATTATCACGTACGCTTTTAAATCTTAACGGAACTTTTTTTCTTTTTACCTTTTCAAGATAGCTTTTGCAATTAACAACCTTCCAGGTAAATATACTGTAATATTTTTATTTCTTTGTAACATTTCAAAATTAAAAAAATATATATTTTAAATTAAAATAAAAATATATAAATATAACTCTATGGTCCATGAGATACTTTTTAACCTCTCAAGAATTGCACCATTTTTTTTGGGTGAAAAGGAATTACACCATTGGAACCATATGTTTGAAGTTTTAAAATTCTATGTAACCATGCAAATCCCTCTAAAAGAAAGTCAATAAGTCTTCTCAATTGGAAACGCTTAATGATCCCGAAAAAAGAAGACTCTTAAAATACAACGATATAACCAACTCCATCCAACAGCATGGTGCTGCATACGGCTATATATTTTTTATCTTTTCCTAGTCTTTTATTTTTTTTTTCTTCCCACAGCTTCTCCTTGATTTCTATTAGCACTGGACACACGTATTGCAGATGTGCCGGCACACAAGGAGAAAACGATTTCGTTAAGATGTTTAACGGAGAAAAACGATCCTCAATTTACAGATTTTTCTCTCCAGTTTCTATCCTAAAACAGTAAATGAGGGCAACAGCACCAAGGAAGGCTGGGGATAGCTCAGAAAAGCAGTGCAAATAGAACAAACGAGTTCCTTCCAATGCTACAACCACAGCTATTTCCTTCATATAAGCCGGCCAATATATCCCAACTAGCCTAACAAGAATCTGAACACATCGCTTAAAGAAATAATCCCTTCCACACGCTTGCTGCCAGCCTCCACAGCCACAAGTCTCCTAACCCCTGTAAAGTAAAGGAGGAAATTGGTCAACAAGAAACTAATGTCATTTTTTACCCTTTCCTTTTCTTCTAAGAAAGTAGAAAGAGCTTCTTAGTAAAGAAAACAATACCAGGATTAGCCAACCGCTCCATCACTTTGTACAGCGAATCAGATCTCAAACACATGTGACATCTGTGACCATTGTAAAGCCCATAAGGAGAAGTTGCATCTTGTCCCAAAAGCAATGCCTACAATCATAAGTGCAAATATTTAGATCTAGTTTCTGCTAACAAGCAAAACCAATGTGCTATCCATCACGTAGTAATCACCTGGTGAATACTAATTTCATCGAGAGATATCCTAGCATAAGCTTTATCTTTAGCCAATGCAGTAATATCACTGAAAAGAAAATAATAGGCACGTTTCATATATGCCTGAGGAAACCTTTCAAATTATACATAGTAAAATCATCATACACATGGGAGAAAATGGGGAGAAAAGAAATACTACCTTCTTGAATAAATGTCAAGTAACGAATCATTATCATCCACAATCGGTATTGAGCTAACTTCGGCTGCAAAGAGAAAGCATATTGGCTAAAAATAATGGAAATGGGGTAATTATGTGGTATACTGTGTAACAATAAATCCTTTGTATTCATTGCTTTCGGTATGAATATTTTCGGTATAGTTGACACGGATTCCAATACACATCTCTCTTGCAAGTATTCTAACTTTGGCAACACTGAAAAGAATATCCAGTTCCCATGGGAACGGTGAAAGCTATTCACCAAATATTACCCTCTTGCAAAAAAAAAAATCATAATCGCATTCATGAAATGACACTTTAATTAAGAAAATTCTAAGTGAAACATGGTGTACCACTCCATACACTGCACTATTGAAACTAAATTTTTTGATATTTTCAAATTTGAGTCTCAACATTTAATATTTGTCAAACAAAATGATTGTTCCTATTGGTTAGTGCACAAATGAAAGGTTGCATAATGTGTGCATGAACCTCCCCTTCAATTTTGTGTTCCCTTTCTTAATTGATAATTAAAGAAGGTAGTTGAAAGAATAGCCTTGGAGTGAATTTGATGTTGGAACCTTCATGAAAAAATAGTAGGGTACCATAACTCAGCAACTAAACAGAACAAACACCTTGTTAATTTCTTACAAAAGAATGATCACCTTGAACAAACATTGAAAGAGCAGCACCGAGAGAAGCACTTGGCATCAACATTGCTAGTGGCCGTCCATTTGTTTCCCCAACTCTAGGCATCCATGTACCCAAAGGTATTGAAGCCACTGGAAGTTGAAGAATGGGCAAAGAACTCAAGGAGTGCTTAAACTGCCTGCATATACCTGAAAATTGAATCCATACATCAGTTCCAAATTCCAAACCATTTATCTATAGCCAATTGATTCAGTAGCTTACCTTTTAGTATTCCGGATAGGGAAGCAAGATGTAGCAGTTGAGGATGTGAACCATCCTCTGAAGAAGAATGGATGATAGGAACAGTTGACACCTTGTTTTGCAAAACCTTCAAAGCCACATCTTTTAGACATTCATGGGGTCCAGCCTGAAGATTTGGGGGGGGAGAAAAAAGTCCAATCATAAAACATAATCAGAAGGAAGTGTTGGACTAAAAAATCCATTTTCTTCAACATAAAATGTTAAATCATCGCTGTTCCAAAAAAAACAATGTTAAATCATCATCAAGCATCTGAATGCAAAAGAATACATAAAGATTTACATCAAACAAAATGATAAAGAGTATGGAGCAAAAGGAATAACAGATAACTGGGAGAAGAAAATCAAGCAATGAAGCAGAAGCGTGTCCTAATCAATAAGAGAAAATCACAAGGAAAGGATGATATTATGGTACCTGACCAGTTCACTAAAAAAGGTGTTCCTTTTATGGGGAATACAATAACATAAGCCTTATCCTACTCCCTCTACATATGTCTATTACATACAATTTAGATGCGCGACAAAAACAAACTTTCAGATCGAAACTCTAGTATGATTTCTAAAATAAGATAATGTCTCGCTGCTTTTTGTTCACATATCATGTATGCATTTATATACTATATACATTTGGTTTACTACACATTGTTTGGCTCAAAAGCCCACCTAGAACTAAATTGTACAATTTTTCTCAAAATTCAACCAAATGAAACTCGTACATTAAAAAAATGGAAATTGAACCAGTGGTATATACCTATGTCTAAATGTCTTACAAGATATTCATATTGTCTAGGACTTAATACTTATCAATTATGTTGCAAATGCATTCCTGAATATGTCACAGCTTACAACCCTGAACATATAAAAAGTTGACAATTTTACACGATATTAAATCGGAAGAATAACGTAGAAAACACAAAAAAAATTATCACAACAGCTCATGAGCACTAACATGAACAAATCGCCAAGGATATGATCCCCCATTACTCTCAAGTGTTCTGAATTGTTGAAATTTTCCCTCTTTCCAGGCGGCAATAGTATGAGTCTCGAGTTGTTCTTGAGTCAAATTTGAACCATGGTTCCCCAGCTGAAATTGTGCTAGTTACATCATTATTGAATTCACAGAAATAAGCACCAATGCATCATGCATTTGATTATAAGAGTAGGCTATGAATCATATTTTAGATACTGAATTAGTAACAATGAATAATCATGATGACAACATGAAGGCTCTTAAAACCATACATATCTAACATTGGAAGGACTAGAAGATAATTGCCTAAAAACAAAGGTATCAAAGAGATGCTAGAATGTATATACTTTCAATGCTAAAAAATGTTTTGTCAAGACTTAGCCATGGGCCAAAACCAAGCACTAGGCAAAACTGAGTACGGGACAAATTTAAGTCCCGAAACTTAGCACGAGGCCATAACTTGGCTAAAAAATGTCTCTTTAAAATATTTTTTATAAGCCCAATTATCTTGTAACAGTTTAAGTGATTTATTGTAAGAATTGCATAAATGTTTATTTGCCACAAACCTCTTTCAATATTAGAATGAAGTCGATTGCACTAAGAACTCCAACAAACTGGCTCCTGCAAAAATCCCATAGAGGAGCCATAGATACACCCTGAAAGCAGCTTGCATTAGAATTCATACAAGGTAAAACTCTAACGTGCAGATGGACATACCTTCCATGGACATGGGTGTGTGTGCCCCCATATAAATTAAAAGGGGGGGAAAGGCATGATTAAAAATGGAGTAAAGAGGCAGGGAAAACCTGTTCATAAAGAACATGGAATGCTTGCTTAACTGGTAAATTTATATCCAAGGCAATGACCTGCAATTATAACAAACCAATCAAGAAAAATGAGCTAAAACAACATAAGTTTCAACTTTCAAATTCTTTCTTGAATGAGGGTGGAAATTGAGAAGTTACAAATATTCAAACCTTTCCTGACTCGGGAAGCAAATCATATGAAGTATGCGTGGACAGGAATACAGATATACGGTGGCGAGAGACCTCCAGATCAGACACAGGCATCCTGGGATTAGCTTCCTGGTAAAATTTCCAAGTCATGTCAAGTAGCTTTTTTTGTGTTGCATATAGTCTAAGACTACAGGGAATCAAGGATTATGGCATGCAATCTGGCACCATTTGAAATGATATTATATTCAAGAAAATTAAGATATCTAATTTTTCAAAGCAAAAAGAAGTCTAGAAGATTCAAATCCAATATGATCAAATCCTTCAGGGAATTAGGCAAACATAGTTGGTCTAGCAAGCAGGTTAAATAATCTGGCAAAAATCACATTTGCCTCCTCTGGTGATTTTATTTTGCTATGCCACAACTGTAGGACGAACAAGGCAATGAAGTCACTTTAAAGTAAACAGACCATCATTATTTCTTCTAAATAGTTGATAATTTTCACCTTACAGTAAATTCTGACTTCAGTAATTTATTAAACTAGGATTTTACAGTCACGTGTATAGGACTACAAATGCATGCATGTTTTTTTTGCATGAAATGAATCCCACATTGAAGACAACAATAATAAAACTGATGTTAAAAACATAGCATTCGTGATACAGGGGAGAATCCACTCCCAAAAGCCAGTCTGTAAAGAGGGGAAAGCCTCTATATTAAATGGGAATTCAGTTTCTGCAACATAGTCAATGTGGGATTCAACCTCCTCTGCCATTCCTGTTGTATTGGAAAGAGCAGTCCATCCACACAGGAGGAGTCAAGCTCCTGTGTCATTTAGAATACTATCCAAACACTAAAGTGTAACAACAGCCAAAGGGGGAAAAAGTGAGAAGGAAAAGAAACTTACCATATTGTCAACCTCCATGTGTGATCGACCAGGTGTTTCAGTATTTAAGATGGAAGGTAAGATATCTGGTTCTCTCACTATATAAATAGTATTCACTACTCCACAGCTCCCATTTACAAATGGCTGCTGCTCATCGTGCCGCCACTCGCCATCTACATTAAATTTGTACTGCACATGATTGGAAACAATATTATCCCTGTCAGTATGAATCAGTTACCATTGCCATATGGTGTTTTAGCAGTATTTTAATATTTCCTAAATCAGATCAGATATTATATCAACAAGGTGGATTATATTAAGCATACTAGCACTATAAGTGAATGTGAAAGGAAAGAAAGTAAAATACTATATAGATAAATGGAATATTAAATTAATATCTACATATTAACATATGTAACAATGGAACATTAAAAAAAAAAAAAATAACAAACAAATCTAGATTTGCCAAAAAAAATGTGAGCATCCAGGTTCTATTCTATTCAATATTTGTTCCATGATAAAACAAAATATGAGCCCAACCTACCTACCAAATTTCTTCAATCTAGTTATCAAAAATTTTAGATCTCCCACAATAAGGAAATTAATTCCCGAGAAGCAACCAGACAGATGACAAATGATTTCTACAACACTAAAAAAATTGGTAGAACTTACCAAAAGTATCACATTGCATGTTTATTCATGAGTCTGAATCATGATAAAAATTAAAATAACACTCCCACTCATTTTTCCATTTTTTTTTTTTATATAAGGAATGTTCTATACCTGTACCCAAATCCCACCCCACCTTCGTTCAAGTGGTAAATAATATATGAAAATTAGGGACCATTTGGTTTGAGAAAACAGTGTCTGTTTTTACTTTTAATTACAACAATGCCACATTTTTTCACTTTATTTGCTCTTAGAATGTGGGTTTGGACCTAACTCAACCCTAACAGCTAGCTCATAGAGTGAGGGTTGTCCCCCACTTAGATACTCTATATTGGCCTTATCTCTAACCAATGTGGGACTTGGCTTTTTCCCAATACACGCCCTCATGCCCAGCGTTTTTGGGCTTGGTGCATGGATGACATGGTGGGTGGCCCATTTAATGGATCTAGGATAGGCTCTAATACCATCTTAGAATGAGGGTTTGAACCTAACTCAACCCCAAAAGCTAGCTCATCGAGTAAGAGTTGTCCCCCACTTATATACTCTATATTGACCTTATCTCTAGCCAATGTTGGACTTGGGTTTTTCCCAATATTTACTATTGACAAAATCTTGTACAAGAAACAATAAAAACTTTTGATTGTTTTCTGTTTTCCCTGTTTCCTATATAAATTTTTGAAAACAGGAAGGGAAAAAAAAGTGAAAACAATGTGACATTTTTGTAATTAAAAGTGAAAACAAACAAAAAAATTCCCAAACCCAACAGCCCCTTAATAATATTTTTTCTCATGTCATTACATATATTAGAGGAGGAGAAACAGAGTTTAAGAAAAATCAATTATGACATTGCTCCTTCAAAATATACAAGGCTTGATTATAGATGTAGTCAGTTGTTCTGATGTATAAATTAAAACAAGAAAAATTACACAGGCTTTCAATTCTACAAAGGTACATTAGGAAGAAGCTGCAAGTCAAAATGAAATATTTTAAAATTGATAGGGTGGCAGCTCCAGCAATATGATATGCTTCAAATTCATGTGATAAAGCTCTTGATAGAGGATAGTATGATTGGCAATCTAGGTTATAATAAGCTTAAAGCATTACGTGGTACCCTCAAATAGATCATCAATCTAATCTACCACCTAGTTGACCATCCTGCTTCTGAGAAAACAAGCTCCCATGACTTCCTCCACAGTCAAAATGATGCAAAATACCCAAATGTTTTGTCACTTTAAAACCAACCATCAATGTTTACTTGTCCACTCTTTCCAACAAGGCCAACTCTCATGCCTTCCACGAAGGCCATGCCAATTTTTACCCATCAACTACAGATACAAACTCCTAATGAAAGTTGAAAATCATCATGAAGTTCCTGTCCTTTTCCGCAAAATCTAAATTGAAAATCACAACCACACAAGTTGACGTTTAAAGTAATTAATTCATAATTAGTTTACAAGCTCACTCCTCTTTTTTTATTTTCATTTTTTTTTCTGGCAATACTGGCAAACTCAATATGACAAGCTCATCCCCTTACTCTGATCTTTCAAAGAGAAGCACATGCTTTTGAACCTAATGAGCATCCGACACATACATATGTACATAAATACATACATACATACATAAATACATACATACATACATACAAGTAAACACTGTAAAATAAAAGTGTGAATTATACTAAGGATTATATCCTCATGATTTGCAAACCAAATTCAGAGAGGGCAAACAACCTGATGAAACCCCGGCATTAAGTTGCAAACAACTTGAAACACAGCAGGGCATCCCTCCATCGGAGACATAGCTATATGGTTCGACCATCTGTGTAGATAATAAAAAAAAACTCATTATTAGTAAATTAATTCCCATTCCTAATATCAGAAAAAACAATCACGTCTATGACGTTGAATAACAAAATCATATCAGAAACTTGTGTTGTAATAATAATAGGTAATAAGATAGATACCTGGTGAAAGAACCAGTTAGGAACACCGTTGTTCCCCCATAAGGCCAAACAAAGCGCTGTGGAATCAAAACGGGTCCTGAAACTCCACTCCCCTCAAATGCCCCATCCGCAACCGAAGCAAACATTTCCCCAACGAAAATTTAGAGCCAATTTCGAATCTGAACAACCAACGACGGGAATCCTCGGAACAGAGGACCCCCTCTCCTCAACAATCGAACATGCAGTGCACCTTCGCAATCACTCCTAATTGCAATAGTACCAAAATCACGAGCAATGTTAATCGAAACCTCTTGATCGACAACAATTCACCGCCTGAAAATCAACGAATTACACTGACGTCAATAATAATTATAAAAAAAAAGTAATTCAAAGCACCATTGAGTCTCGAAAGGTGAGTACAATTTGGGTGTAATTCGTCACAGAAAAATGCGCGGAATCAGCAGAAGGTGATTTAGGTCAAAAGGAGAGAGAAAGAGAGAGAGAGAGAGAGAGAGAGAGAATGATCTGTGTATGTGATGCAGGAAGGGAGCGAAAGAGAATGAGAATGGAGGAGGGGGAAGCACTAATTAAACCAATAAATGATTAAGAAATAAAAATAAAAATGGCAGGCAGAGAATAAAGGGAGAAGAGAAACAGAGGGAAAAAATACAGTGGGCAGTAATTATGTGATTCAGAAATGAGAACACATCTAAATCTAAATCTAAATTAATAAAACTGGGTTGAAAAGCTACCATATGCAATATGACAAAAATTAATGAGTGCAACTGTAAAATTTTATAAATATTTATTTGAGCCGACTCTAACTCCACATTTTCTATAAAGAAAAATTATATTTTTTATCGCTTGAAAAATTATTCTAAATATAATATAACTTTAAGTTTCATGCTATGTACCCAAAAAAATTATAAATACAACTTACTCAAAAAAATGACAGATATTTTAATTAAATTTTTAATTATATTTAAGTTGTTATATAATCTTGAAGATTAATTTAAAAACCCAAACCTGTAAAATTCACTGATCATGGCTCATATAATTTAATTGATAAAGCTAATTAAACTTTATAGTATTTAAGAACACGACTAATTCATGTCTAATATAATTTTTAAAACATCACTTTCATGCTATTTTACACCTTTTATAACCTAATATACATTGGATTGTATGTATAGTTTTTTTATCAGTGATGGTTTAAGTTGAGAAACGAAATAAAATAATTAGTTTTTTTATTGCTTCCCAGTACATGTTTAATTAAGAATATTTTTGGATTTGCACATATGTTAATATTTCTTTTAACAAAACACGTATGTTAATATTAATTTAGTAATATCACAACTTTATAATTTAACCAAAAAAAACTACCATGAAACGCACGTATTGAAAACTAGTTTAAACCTTTAAAAAAGTTTAAAGTGATAATTTCCTTATTTGCATTTTTCATGAGAAATCCTCACAAATCCAAAAGATGTGTTCACGTTAAGAAACAATGTGGGTGCTGGTGGTATGAGTTTCAATGGAATCTAGGTTATGAGGTTGGTTCAGAAAGCAAGCTATGTATCTCATCATAGTGGGGATTGATTTTACTGCCAACCAAACGGACCCTCGAATCTCTTGTTTTGTTTTTTGGTTGTAGCCAATGAAAAGGAGGTACAAACTAAAATGACATAATGGGATCTTATCGTGGGGCCTCAAACATGAGTAGCTTAATTGGGGACTTTAATTTATTTTCGTTTCTTGACTGGTAAGTGATTTTGAATTGAATTGACGGTGATAAAGTCCTGGTTGAAAGGAACCATTGGATCAAGACCCATTGACGAGCTGCAGCAATGGCCTACAACTAAACGTGATTCTCGGGTAGCTTCCCCCACTGCAATTTATTGTTCGTTGGGTCATTAGTCATAACGGATGAGTAATGACCATGTTGGGAATAGAGCTCGAAAATAGTTAAATTGAGTAAATTGAATTCATTTGCTCGTTAACTAATTCCACTTGACTTTGATATGGATATTTTTGAATAAATAGTCAAAATATTAACAAATTCGTTTTTGAAAAAAAAAATTTAAAATTTTGTCCTCGAAAATATAAAAAGTATAATAAATTTATCATTCCATTAACTTCTTTTCATTACAGTTAATGAAAGTATTTACGTGGTATAGATGAACGAAAATGTCACAGATAGATTTTGGACGAAAATGTCAGTAAATTACCATTGGATTGAAATGTTTTCTATGGGACCTAAATATCAATAAATTATTATTGGATCAAAATGTCACTAATTTTTAATTGGATCAAAATGTCAATAATTTTTCATTGGATCAAAATGTCAGTAATTTTTTTTTCAAAAAAGGTCAGTACATTTCCATTGGACCAAAATGTCATTAAGGATAATTCTTCCCTTTTTTTTATCATTACAAGCATAATAATAACAATATAATAATCACTTAAAAAATAGGAAAGCAAGCATAAGTTAAAAGAAACATAATAATCACTATAATATTAATTAATAACCATAATTTGTTTATCACAATAGAAATTATCCAAAATAAATATTCTATCAGTGTATCAAAATAAACATTGTAACAATACATTAATCATTACAAATTTATCCAAATTATAATAATTAGTCACAATCTATTGATATGTTTATCTTTTCAAAATAAATATTGTAACAATGTATTAATCATTACAAATTTATCCAAATTATAATAATTAGTCACAATATACCTGGGCTGCCCCGCCACCAAGATTCGAAGAAGTGAAATATGGGATATATTTGTCTTTTATTTATAATATATTGTGACTAATTATTATAATTTGAATAAATTTATAAAGATTAATACATTGTTACAATGTTTATTTTGGTACAGAGTAGAATGTTTATTTTGGTTAATTTCTATTGTGACAGACAAATTTATGGTTATTAATCAATATTATGACTATTATTATATTTCTTTTAACTTATGTTTGCTTTCCTATTTTTAAGTGATTATTGTATTGTTATTAATATGCTCTTAATGATAAAAAAAAAGAAAAATTTATCCTTGATGACATTTTGGTCCAATGGAAACGTACCGACCTTTTTCATCAAAAAAATTATTGACATTTTGGTTCAATGAAAAAGTACGGACATTTTAGTTCAATTGAAAATTACTGACATTTTGGTCCAATAGTAACTTACTGACATTTAGATCCAATAGAAAATTACTGACATTTTAGTCCAATGGTAACTTACTCACATTTTCGTCCAAAATCTAATCAGTCATGTTGGCAATAATTGTTGTGACATTTTCGTTCTTCTATGCCACGTATGCACTTTCATTAATGATAACGGAAAAAAGTTAACTTAATGATGAATTTATCGCACTTTTTATACTTTCGGGAACAAAAATTTGAATTTTATCTTTCAAGGACGAATTTGTCAGCACTCTACACATTTAGGGACAAAAATAATTATTTACACAATATTTTTATTTAGTTTAAACTCAACTCAATTTAAACTCATAAATTATTTTATCTTTAGCTTAATTCATTTCGAAACTTTGATTATGTTACATATTTTTATTTATATATTTATTTCATAAAAAAGTTAATATGTAATTAACTAAAAATAATAATTACAATATTAATTTATGAACTAAATAAGTTAAATTTTACATAGCTCAAATTCAATTAATTTATAAAAAATTGTAACAAAAATCAATTAATTTATTTAATAAGTTTAATTTTCAACTCTTTTATTTATGAATTAAGTTTACTAAATCAATAATAGAATTGAATCTCAAACTAATTTTGAG
>PYAF01003464.1:2237854-2249456 GCA_007407185.1 Glycine tomentella
ATTTAGATTATAAATTTTACATTTTAAATATGGATAATATAATGCATTAATATTATTATAATAAAAATATTTTTATTTAAGTATCAGTTTCTGAAAGGTACTAATTAACAATTGTCATCTTAGAGAGTTAAAAAAAATGATATAAGCATTAATCAATATCAAAACAAAGTAATTTTTTCAATGTATAATTTGCATTATTTAACAAATTTGTCATTCCATTGTAAAATTGATCAAATACAGAGATTAATTTCGTTATAAAACTAACAATTTTTAACATTAAAATTTTCAACTTTCATGATATATTAGTCATTTTTTTTATCAATTTATGTTTTAACTCCATGACAAATTAAGTTATAAATGTGAATATTTATTATATGTAACTTGACCTAACCTAAATGAATCACACCTAACAAATACAACTTCCAATCATTTTCACTTTATTCAAGGGGTAGTGTGTGTGGTGCCCTTTACGCGCATGGGTGATACTAATGGTGTCTTAGTCACATGTGAAAATAATCTAAAATCTCGTTGTACTAGACTCAACTCAAGGGCTTATAACCCACGAGTTCTTTAAGCCTTATGATGTGAGTGAGCCAAATGCAACAAACAATCGATCTATGAACTTCAACCAATCTACAAGTGTGGATCAATCTATATTAGGCTAGGCTTGATGAAACTTTTATTGCTTGGTTGGTTATGTGAAATTTGATTATTGTGTGACCTATACCTCTCCAAATGTCAATCTTAAAACACATAGTTATTTGGTTATCAGTCTCTATTAAACGGTTCACTTGTCATATGCGACAATCCACATTTACATATTTGAATTAAGTTAAAATTTAAAATTTATTGCAACTTAACTTTAGAAAAATTAGACTCGATGACAGCGATTCACTTAATCATATACGACAATACATATTTATACATTAAAATTAAATTATACATTTAAATTTATTGCAATTCAATTTTAAGAAAGAGGTCAATAAGTTATAGTTTTTTACATTTTTAAACTTATATATGTAGTTATGTATATGAATATCAGATAATCATTTATATTCTTAATTTTCTTACCAACACATCAAAATGAAATCAATTAATTAATGAATTTAATGGCCATGTTCTAACAAATGCAACTTCAAAACGTTTTCACTTTTTCAAGGGGTGGTGCATATGGTGTCCTACTGTCCTTCACGTGCAAAGAGAGGGTGCTGCTAATAGTGCCTTAGTCACATCTAAAAATAATATAAAATCTCGTTCTAAACTCAAGGGCTAGTAACTCACAAGTTTTTTAAGCCTTGTGATGCGAGAGTGAACCAAATACAATGAACAATTGATATATGGACTTCAATCAATCTACAAGCGTGGATCAACCTATATTACTTGCTAGGCTTGATGGAAGTTTTCTTGTTTAATTGGTTATGTGAAATCTCATTCTTAGATGACCTATAACTCCTCAAATGTCAAACTTAAAACACATAGGTGATTGATTACCGGTCTGAGTCAGATGATTCACTAATCACATGCGACAATCCATATTTATTCATTCGACCTAAATTATATTTTTTTAATTTATTGTAGTTTAACTTTAAGAAAATCAAACTCGGTCAGACAGTTCACTTTATCATATATGTCGACATTCCACATTTATACACATGAATTAAATTCTATATTTAAGAAAGAAGCCAATAAATCATAGTTTTTTACAATTTTAAACTTATTTATGTAGTTATGTATATGATTTTCAGATAATCATTTATATTCTTAATTTTTTTCACAACACATCAAAATACAATCAATTAATTATTGAATTTAATGGTCATGTTCTAAGAAGTGCTACTTTCAATCGTTTCACTTTTTGTACAGGGAGGTGTGTATGATGTCCCTTATGTGTAAAAAGTGGGTAGTGCTAATGTTGTCTTAGTCACATATGAAAAGAATCTAAAATCTTGTTCTACTAGAATTAAGGACTCATAACCCAAAAGTTCTTTAAGCTTTGCGATATGAGAGTGAGCCAAATACAGTAAACAGTCAATCTAACTTCAGCCAATTTACAAGTGTGGGTCAACCTATATCATGTATTAGGCTTGATGGAACTTTTCTTGTTTAATTGGCTATGTGAAGTCTAATTCTCAAATGATCTATAACTTCTCAAATGACAAACATAAAATATATGGACGATTATCAGTTTCAATCAGTTCACTTATGATATGCGACAATTCACATTTATACATTTGAATTAAATTACATTTTTAAATTTATTATAATTTAATTTTAAGAAAATCATATTCGATAAGACGATTTCACTTTATCATATACGACAATCCACGTTTATACTTTTGAATTAAATTTTATATTTAAATTTATTGCCGTTTAACTTTAAGAAAGAAGTCAGTAAGTTATAGATTTTATATAATCTTAAACTTATGTATGTATTATGTGTAAAAATTTTGCAGAATAATTTATATTAATGAATTTAATAAATATATTTTAATAATATAAAATAATTTTACAATATTATTAATATGATTTTTAAGTTAATTATTATAAAAAAAAATTATTATGCACAATCATATCTGTGATCGGACGAAGGTATTATTCTACATTGTCCATAGACAACCTATTTTCTCTTAATTAATAGCATAAGAGGCTTACACAGTTACACTGACCACGGTTAAAAATACAAAAATATAATAGGTAAACCCTCGTTCAAGTTTTGAATTACCGTTCTACGTCAAAACACAACACATGTAGGACTTGCTTCTAAACCACGTCGTCAATTCAACTCAACTCAGGTGAGTCGCGTTAGGGAAAGAGACTCGGTTGTGTTTTAAAAGTGAGGAGGGACCAAGCAGTAGTAGTTCATTTCATGAATTCACCTTCGTGTTTCGTTCACTTGAGCGGTTGAGCCATTAAGCACCACACCAGGTTCTCTCTACGTTAACTTTTTTTACGCTTTCTTCACTTTCATAACACCATATATATGAAAATCAACGCCCATTATTATTATTTATTTTAACTTATGTGTGTGCTTACTTGATGATGCTATTGCTTCCCCTCCAAAGCCTTACCATTTGACGTTTCCACCATTTACTCAAAAGGTTAAGAAATATTCATCTTTCTTTGTCATCAACCATTAACATGTCTAATGCGTGTTTCTTCTGTTCTGCTTTGGATCATACAGTTTATGTGTGTGTGATGTGTAATAACATAGGATATGGAGAAAGATACCTGTGAATATTTCTGGGTCGTTGGTATTTTGATTAATTGTTAGCCGTACTTGGTATGTGGGGTGTGCTCAATCTTTGTGTCAGTGAATGTACTTGTTATGTTCTTCTGGTTTCACTGATTTCTTCTTCTTGTTCTTCTTTTGCTCTTCCTGTAGGGTTGTACATGTGAATCAGTTTGTTATGTGAATTTGCAAGCACTTTGATTGTGAACTTGCATACAAGTGGATCTGGGGTTGGTTATTATATTTTTCTTTGGTAATCAAAATTCTTCGCCTTCACATCGTTTTCCACACACGGATTTATTTTATTCTCTCCCCATATCATGTATAGCGGTTTTTGTTTGGTGTGATTGTTTTGAACCTGTTACAGCCATTGAGGAATGCTGTGCTTGAGAAGAAGTTTACAAATTTTGCTTTTCTGGCATAGAAAAATTAATAGGGTTATATGTGAGTGATTTAGGTATCTATGTGGAGGATTCTGATGCTTTATCTTATAGGAAATTGTTGTAGCTTTAGCTGTGTTTCAATTTTTAGCAACAGAAATAGATTGTTTTATTTGTTATAATCTTTTTTTAGTTACTGGCCAATGAAGAATTCCTTACCCATTGATCCTGTTACTTGTACTCTAATGTTGAGTTTTTGAACAATGGATTCTTTTAAGAATTTGATAGTGGTGAAAATAATTGAAAGTAAAATTAGTTAGAGACCTAACATTTTGTTATATAACTATTAGCTAATAAAAGACTTGGTCTTTATCCGAGCGGAATGACGCTGTGTGATTCATGTAGCTCTGACTTCACCTAATGCGATAAGGCTTTTGTTGTTGTTCTATAGCTATTATATGATATGAAAGGGTTGAAAAGTTCGGAAATTAAGTCAATTCCTTATGGATAGTTAATGGTCAGGAAATCTTAGTTCCTTCAATAAGTGTGATGCTTTGTAAAATAAATGGCCAGGTAAATGAATGGATGTTGAATAACTTTGTCATTACTTTTATGTCTAGTTGAAAGTCACGTTTGAATTGTGCTCCTTCATAATGTTGTTTAATCTACAGGTCCTTTATAATATTTCTTAAGATTTGAGTTTATAGTTACTTCTTACTTGATTTATTATACTATGTTTCTTGGCAGGGGGAATTAATTCAGGAGAATTTTAACGATAAATTCATGGATCATGCATCTAATAGTCCTCCAAGTTCCTCTTATATAAGCGGTTTAGTCGGAGCTCCACAGTTGAATCCTCGGGTTGGTCTTGAATACCAGGTGGAAGTTCCTTCCATAATAAAACAACCAGAACAGCTTCAACTTCTAATGAATCCTGCTGAGTCAAAAGTTGGGCATGAAGGATGGGGATATCTCGGAGACAACAGGAAAAAATTGAAACCAATCACATTTCAATCTGTGATGACAGGAGACAATTCAAGCCAACTGAGTAAAAGCAAAACTTATGCATTAGTCCCTGGCACATTAAGTAACTCCTGGAGTGACGCTGATGCAAAAAGTTTTCTCCTTGGGCTGTATATTTTTCGAAAGAATTTTGTTCAGATAAAAAGATTCTTAGAGAACAAAGGGATAGGGGAAATACTTGCATTTTACTATGGAAAGTTTTACAAATCTGATGAATATCGTAGATGGTCAGACTGCAGGAAGATAAAAGGGAGAAAGTCTACGATAGGTCATAAACTTTTCACTGGACGGAGGCTACATGAACTATTGTCTCGCTTGATTCCCCATGTCTCAGAAGAATCTAAAGACATTTTGCTACAGGTATCAACAGTGTCATCTCATCTTTAGTGTTGTTACTGAACTACAGCAAGTATATTTCATTTGCCTGATGAGTGGCGTAGCCTATTTCACTGCCTTCTATGATTTTGAAATTTCTTTTATTCTCATGTGTCACTTGTCTGATATAGTTCTTTATAAACTGCAGTGTTTATTTTTCCCCTTGTAGTTTTAAATATAATCTTCTTTAACTTCACGAAGTGCCGTGATTTTGTCGAAGTCATTAATATGTATCTATCTATACCTATTTATCTATATAATTATGATGATTGTCTGTCCATTTTTATGGGTGTATTAACCATGTAGAGGAATAGAAGCCATTAGCAACAAAGGATTCCATATCTTTTGGAAGTACCTAATACATTCTGTTTGAGTTTCAAACAATACTTATGGTATTTCTTTTGGTGCATCCAATGTTTACATTAGATACAATTGTATTTAAGTGGAATAACTGACTGAATTATGATCTTATTGTGCATTGTGATGCACTGGAGATTATTTGAACCTTTGTGGCCAATGGATTTTTATTTAGTTATCATTCCAGTTGTCTATTTATATGCTTCACTCTCAGTTTGCTTTTGTCTATAATCAGGTTTCTAAGTCATATACGGAGGGCAGAGCTTCTTTAGAAGCATACATATCTTCTTTAAAGTCCACTGTTGGACTTGGTGTTCTTGTGGAAGCAGTAGGTATTGGTAAGGAGAAGGAAGACCTTACATGTCTTGCTGTGGAACCTGGGAAGAACAATTGGGTGTTTTCAGTTCCAACTTGCAAAGCTTGGTCTTCTCTTGGACCTAGTGATATAATAAATATTTTATCAGGATTTCGACTGAGCAAGGCCAAAAGTAATGATCTCTTCTGGGAAGCTGTTTGGCCCCGCTTACTGGCAAGAGGTTGGCACTCTGAGCAACCAAAGAATCAAGGCTATGTCAGCTCCAAAGATTATCTGGTTTTTCTTATCCCTGGTGTTGAGAAGTTTTCAAGAACAAAACTTGTGAAAGGTGACCATTACTTTGATTCTGTTGGTGATATCTTGAGCAAAGTGGTAGCTGAACCAAATCTACTCGATCTTGAAGAAGCTAGAGTTGAAATCTGCAATGATGAAGAGTCAGAAAGGGGATTGAATAAGGATGATCAATCTGATTATCATCCTCAAACATACCTCAAGCCCCGTTCTTCTACTTACAACACAGATCATATAAAATTCACGGTTATCGATACCAGTTTGGTGCATGGAGGGAAGTCATCTGATTTAAGAGAATTTAAATCTGTACCTGTTAATTCAGTGGGTAACGTTGAGGTAAATGCTGCTGGTACACATAAAGGGGCCAAATATATTAAGGATATGCCTGAAAACATTGATCAAAAGTTGACCGATGCCAACATGCTTTGTGAAGGTAAATTGTTGAAGGCGAAAGAACTGAAATATCTGCCAGTTACAGTGGAAAATGATTCTAAGATGACTGGTCTTTTAAGAGAAAGTAAGGGTAGCTCTTATGATGATTCACCAAGTGTGATGGAAGCTAATATGCTGATATATGACAAAAATAATATTAGTAACGCTGATAACCAAAATAATGCAAAGAAAATGGAAGAAAGCCTGGAGAATCAGAAGACCTCCGTGTCTAATGATAATCAACTAAAGAGGGCCATAAAGCAACGATTCAGTCCGAGAGTAAGACCAGGTTATTCCAATCATGCCATTCTTCCCATCAAAAAGAGGAGATTGACTGCTTGTGCCAAGGCAGAGACAAGCCAAATCATTGGGAACTCCTCAGGAGACTTGGTATCCGAAAAAATGACATTCTCTTACGAAAATGTTGATGATCCTGTTAGTTGTCAGAAGAGTGGAACATCAGCTGAAAAAAGTGTGGAAGAGAATAACGAAGAAAGCATTCTCAATGAAGTTTGTCAACGCACGAGTGTTTCTGATGATAAAGTTGAGAATTCTGAATCACAGTCATCAGTCACCTTCAGCATACCCCAAGTTCCATTGAAGTCTGAAAATGGTGAAATGAGGGCAATGGTGGAGGAAGATGGGCAGTGCCTAAAGGCAAATGATCAATGTTTATCATCTGATGCTCAGGTAGTGGTTAAGCAGCCACTGAGAACCTCTTGTGATGTTGGTTCTATGGAACATCAGCCTAATATGAATTCCAGGAGGCAGAGCACAAGAAACCGATCATTGTCACTTAGAGCGTTGGAATCTCTAGCAAATGAATTCACGCTTGGGGAAAGGAGGCAGAAGAGAAAATACATCCAAACACAAAACGGTGAATTTAGTATTTTGCCGCAGGGCACGTACAAGAGGCAAAACACCGCCCGACCATCATAGTTCTGATCTTGTGACTGTCGTTTTAGCTGAAGAAAAAAATTTGAATGGAGACTGCACTGATAAGGAAATATATGTGAACCATTAGATTAAGTTAAGACTAGTGATCCATTATACCAGGTATCTTTGAAGCTACTTATCATCATGAAGTTTTGACTTCTAGAAACAAATTGATGTTGAGAAGTACTGAAGCTTCTCCTGTCTGACTTACAAATTTTGTTCTAAAGCTGCCATAGTGATTCAACATACTGTACAAAATTTTGTCATACTTATGAGAATGTTGATAAGATCAGTTTTTTTTCTTAAAAAAAAAAAAACTAGAAAGATCCCAACCTCATTCTTGTTCACCAATTTGCAAGTAAAACTCGCCTAATATTCAGTGTCCCGTAGAAATTATAATAAAATATTTTAGCTGGTGATAATATTGTCGGGAAATTCGAGTGTATTTTAGCAATTACAAATTGACTTTTGTTTGTGTGATCTTGCTTGACAAGCAAGAAAGGGGTCAGACGGTGAGTTGTGTCCTATTCTTATGGTGAATACTGAATTGATCACTTGAATTTTGAATCAGACTATTACAACTAACAATTTTTTTTTGAGATCAAAGATCAATTCAGGAAAGCATAGACCTTGATGGACTAGCCTCCCTTTTGTCCAACGTAATTCTGATTTAGTTTATAATTAGCAAACCCATGTCTTTCTTTCCTGAATGTTCAACAGCTACTTTTCTTTTCTTTTCTTGAAAAGGCAAAAGTAAAACCGTTAATTATATGGAGTACAAGGAACTGGAAACAGCTACTTCGATTTGGAAATGGTTGGATTCACTCTGCATGAAGTTCTGGTTGCCTCCATAACATAAGTCATGACAAAAAGTGATGCAAAGGGTATGCAAGTAGTCAATGAAGTTGAGGAGTAGATCACGACAGTAACCTTGTATGTAATATTTTCTAAATTATTATATCATGTTGTATTATTAATTTGCATGTTCAAAATTAAAATTATACCGATTATAATTACCTTAATTACTTTAATGCTATACTTTTATATACACACACGCGTACGTACGTATGTAAGTATGTATAAATTTGGATATATTAACACATAAAAAAGTCTTACTATTGAATTCCAAAAGAAAAAAAAGGTCTTACTATTAACCAAACTTATAAACCGATTTTTAAATTGAGTTTTTTAAGACACTAAATTATATTAAATAATTTGCTAAACTTAATTTTTTTTAAATAAAAAACATTTTCTTCAAAAGGTTGTAAAAGATTGAAACTTATTGCTATGACGTTAAAATAGGTTGAATTCAGTTGGTCAATCTATTTAATTGATTTGCAAAAATAAGTTAAATTAGGTTATATAATTTAGTGTATGTGTTGAAAATAAGTTGAAGAAGTATTTTTGCAAAATGATCAAAGACCTTTATTTTTATTATTTTTTTATCCGTTGAATTATATTAAAAATATGTATCATAATATAGCAATTTCAATCAAACATGCACTTAATTTGTCTAATTCAATTCAGATGACTTGCTATATATCCAAATATATCAAAAAATGGGTTAAATTAAATTGGACTAACATGCCATATTGAGTTTTCTTTTTTACCTAATTTTTTATATATATTATTTTGTTAAATATAATATATAAACTGCTATAAATTTTGCGTTATTTCACTATTCTGTACCTGTATTTATTATTTAATAGATCATAATAACTTACATGAAGTGTTTATTTAAAAAAAATTAAAAAATAATATTATTATATAGTTACATTTAATTATTTATGTTTCTTATTTATTAAAAGGGATAACACAGCCCAATCCACAATCTTTAGCCCAATCTTTAGTTGAGTAACTCTGAGAGAGAATGGGGGAGGAGGATTTAATATTAAGGGATTTTTTTTGTCGATTTTAAATTAATTAAAATGTAGTAAATGTCCTAATATTATTTATGATTTTTTTTTAATATTTTAAACTAAAGTCGTAAAAAAAATTATGATTCTAGTATATTTTTTTAAAGCATACAACTTTAAAATTTTCTTATTTATAAATATTACGACTTCAAAATCATAAATATTTTTACGATTTTGAAGTCATGACATATATTATTTCAAAAAAATGATATTTTTAAAATTATAAATAACTTTTTAATTTTATGATTTATAAATAAATGTAAAAAATGTAAAATTAAATTTTATATGATTTTATTTAATACTATTAAGGTATTTGATATATTTAATTTTAAATTTATTATTTTATTTAACTTATTAATGTTAATATTTTTATTTAAAAAGACTTAATTAAATTTAAAATTTATTTAAAATTTTAAAAACATAAATTTATCAATTTTTTAAAAATAAACAAATTTAATTTTTTTAAAAAAAGTCACGTCTTTAAAGTCGTAAAAATATATTTATATAAAAAACTTAAAAGTAAAGAAAAAAATATTTTAATAATTTTAATGTCATATGTTAAAAAAATACTGGAGTTGTAAAATTATTTTATGACTTTAAATGTCATAAATAGTATTATAATTTTAAAGTAATGAATCATAAGAATTTATACAACTTATTCCTTTAAATAAAAATTTAAAATCATGTAAAAATAAACACTCCTCCTTAAAATCCTTTTTAGTGGTATATTTCAAATTGAGATTTTAGATTGACTCTATAATATCATATAGAATTAAAGATTTTTTAATTTTTTAGTGATAAATCTCATTTTGAAATATTAAAAAAAGAAAAAAAGAAAAAAATTTATTCTTTTTTAAATAATATACAAATCTAAGAAATCTTCTAAAACAACTTATCTTCCATATTAAAGGTTTTTTCAATTTTTTATTGAATGATACAGTGAAAATCAAATATTGAATTTAAAATTTTTGGTCAAGATTTTACACTAAATAAATCTACATAAGAAAATCAGTGTATTGCATCTGATTGGAGGGATTTTGATTAAGAGAAAAGGGGAAACCAAACCCTAATATAAGTCCCAAATCACAATCACAGCATCAGAAGAGAGGTGTCTCGCTGATTGTTTTGTCTCTGCAGTGCACTCCTTTCGAATTCCGAGTATCTCCGTTTGCTGTGGCCTTTCACTTTCTTCTCTAATCAGCGCGTAGAACCACAACAACACTTCGCAGGTTTCTCTTTCACTTTGTTGTGGTGCTTATTCACTGGTTGTTGAGTTTGATACGGCTATATTAGGTTTAGCTGTTATGCTTTGGAATTAATTTGTTGCTTATTTCTGACTTTTATTTTTCTTTGGAATGAAATTAGGACCAAAAGAACTGTTATATTGTGCTCAAACTGCCGGCGAATATGGAAGAAGAAGATGATTACGTGGAGTATGTGCCCGTGGCCAAGCGTCGTGCCTTGGAAGCTCAGAAGATTCTCCAACGCAAAGGGAAGGCCTCTGCTGTCACTGACGATGATTTGGAGAAACAAAGAGTGGCTGAAACTAAGCCCAGTCTTCTGGTTAAAGCGTCGCAGCTGAAACGAGAGCAACCTGAGATCAGTGTGACGGAGCAGATTGTTCAACAGGAGAAGGAGATGATTGAAAACTTGTCAGATAGGAAAACCCTCATGTCTGTCCGCGAATTGGCCAAGGGGATTACTTATACGGAACCTTTGCCTACAGGGTGGAAGCCGCCTTTGCATGTGAGAAGGATGTCTAAGAAGGAGTGTGATTTGATTCGAAAGCAGTGGCATATAATTGTTGATGGCGGTGATATCCCACCCCCAATTAAGAATTTTAAGGATATGAGGTTTCCGGAGCCGGTTTTGAAGAAATTGAAAGCTAAGGGGATTGTACAACCAACACCCATTCAGGTGCAAGGCCTGCCTGTTATCTTATCTGGGCGGGATATGATTGGGATTGCGTTCACGGGCTCAGGAAAAACTCTGGTCTTTGTGCTTCCAATGATCATGATGGCAATGCAAGAGGAAATCATGATGCCTATTGTTCCTGGAGAAGGTCCATTTGGTTTGATTATTTGTCCATCAAGGGAACTGGCAAGGCAGACATATGAAGTGATTGAACAATTCTTGATACCTTTGAATGAAGCTGGATATCCAGAGCTCAGGCCTTTGCTCTGTATTGGTGGAGTGGATATGAGATCGCAGCTTGATATTGTGAAGAAGGGTGTTCATATTGTTGTTGCCACTCCTGGGAGGTTGAAGGATATGTTGGCCAAGAAGAAAATGAATCTTGATAATTGCAGGTATTTAACATTAGATGAGGCTGATCGATTGGTAGATT